>VRLP01002074.1:0-101150 GCA_009660295.1 Lophius piscatorius | reverse complement strand
AACAGCTCCAAAACCGAAGCTATTTTAATTGTTACCCCACATCAGACCCAGTCTTCCTCCAGAACCAGTATTACCTTCTCTGGTCACGACATTCCCCTCTCTTCATCAGTCTTCATCAGTCTTCATCAGTCACCAACCTCGGTGTAAGATTTGACCCTCAACTCACTTTTGAATCCCACATCAAACACATCTGCAGGATCTCCTTTCACCATCTCAGAAATATCTCGAAACTCCGTTCTTCACTCACCTTGAGTGATGCTGAAAAGCTGGTCCAACGTTTGTCTCCTCCAGACTGGATTACTGTAACGACCTTCATCACTCCTCATCGGGATCCCTGATAAAAGTCTTCAAAGACTTCAGTATGTTCAGAACATCTCAAGGATCCTGATGAGAGTTCGTAAACACGAACAAATCACCCCTGTTCTTCATTCCCTTCATTGTCTTCCCATCTCCACCAGGATTGATTATAAGATCTCTCTCCTCACTCACCAGTGTAACCATGGTAACGCAGCCCCCTACCTAAAAGAACTACTCACCCCACTGACCTCAACACGATCCCTCCGTTCTACCCACTCATACCGCCTCCTCCTTCCCCAGACTAAGTTCAGCACCATGGGTGATCGGGCCTTCTGTTCTGCTGTCCCTCGTCTGTTGAATGCCTTCCCTGACCATCTGAGGGCTCCACAGACGACTGACACATTTAAAAAAGGAATTAAAACTTTCCTTTTTAGCAGAACCTATAACTTTGATTAACATTGCTGCTTTTTGGTCATGTTTTTTATGTAATTACTATTATATTTTTTATTGATGCTTTTATCTGCTTTTACTTTGTAGCACTTTGAGATTTGATCCAAATGTAAAGTGCATGATAAATTAAATGTATTATTTATTATTATTATATGAGATATTTACAGTTTACAAAATGTAAGTGTAGTTTTCTCATTCATCCAGATTATGGTGATCCATGTTGGTCGAGTCCGAAGCCAATGGAAAACATGGATAACAAAATGTAGAGTTGTCCATTACCAGCGTATTATTCTTTATTAGAGGTCGGTCAATCGATCAAGGCCGGGGGGGTTATTTTGATATGATTGGCGACCAATCTCAGTATGGACAATTCTGTGCTGGTTACATGCATGCGCCGCATACGCACACACACCAACCAAGAGCTACTATGGCTACAAACATCTCAACAGCTTGGATATCTTTCGCTATGTTCGCAATTTGTGACACCAGTCAGGCCAAAATAGTCTGCGGAGGAACGACCGTGAAGGGGATCCGGACCAAAAACTTAATCAGACACTTGAAAATCAATCACCCCGGAGGAACATAGCAAGTCACAAGAAGCAAACTTTGACAGAGAGGCTAAAGCTGGTGCGAGCGCAGAGCCAGCCACGATCTCGCTGTATGTACGTTGGTGTGGATCGGTACCGGTCGGCCAAAGTTTGTAAAAATCGGTGATCAGAATCAGCGGGGAAAAAAAACGGTGCACCTCTATTCTCTAACATTAATTAAGAATAATTGCATAAAAAGATGTCTGATCTGGATTCATAGTCAACCTAAGTGCAAGTGCCTCATTTTCTAAAATATGAGGCACTTGCGTTTGGGAATTCCTGGAAATTGCTCACATCAAACAGAAATGGTTGAATTTCATTGATACATGGTTTGATTTCTGTCTATCTCCCCTGTCTGCTTTTTTCTCTAGATGGAAGAAGCGCTCTCCATTCTGTCCAACTCTGCGCCCCAAGTGTCCTCGGCACCAACTGCATATCCTCAGGAGAAAAGAACCACCTCGCACAACCATGGATCCCATCGCAGAAGGGAGGCCCCGGCCTCCTCATCCTCGCACAGAGGAGGCGCCAGAGACCGAAATAGAGACAGAGAAAAAGATAGGGAACGAGATAGAGATAGAGAACGAGATAGAGAGAGAGAACGCGACAGAGAACGAGATCGAGATAGAGAGCGAGAGCGCGATAGAGACAGAGAGCGAGACAGAGACAGAGAAAGAAACAAAGGAAGAGACAAAGACAAAAAGAAGAAAAAACACAAGAGGCGTTCAAGATCACGATCAAGGTCCAAGTCAAACAGCAGACACGCCCTTCCTAGTGCCTACAGGAGATCCCGCAGGTCCCGGTAAGAACCTTCGGACACAGCTGGTAACTCACCCAACTCACTCTGGTCGGCCTGGGAATCTGATTTGGATTCCTGCTGCCGGGATTTGATCACACATTGATTTTTAATAAACATTTGGATTTACGTATTTATACTTTAATGATGACATGTCACCCTTTCACCTTTTTATTTTTATGCCCCCTTGCTGTTAAAAGAATATTCTTTTGTTGGACATTAACGGTCCGAGCTAAATCGCCTTTTGTGAGAAGAATCAACTTATTTTGAACATTTAGCCCTGATCGGGCGCTTAGATGGTATATCACTATTATTTATCTGTTATAAATAACTGACCACAACAGACCAACTAACCTGACATAACTGTGTTTCAAAATAACATTCCAATATTTCCCATCATTATATAGGGAATATTATGGAATCGTCATCTCCCCCTCACATCCGCCGTAGATCCTCGGGTTAACGCCATCACTCTTGTCATGGATTTAATGGATCATTTTCCAATTTTATACCCACATAGACCTTAGTGTGAGGAAGGATTGGATTGATTTATTTTTTTTTTGGATTGATATATGTCCAACACTAGGGCAACCTATATCTCCAAACATTTTTGGGCCATAATTTTGCAACCATTGATCAAATTTGGTGATTGTGAATCAATTTGGGGAGATGTATCCTTAATACAGTATATCTATATCTTTTTTTTTTTTTAACGCAACTTGAGCAGATCTGTCATGTAATAATCAAATTTTACTCAACAGTTCATATTTTACTCACTAGGGGGAGCCTTTTTTTCTCCTTTTTTTTTCTTTACACACACTAAACAAAAGGTTTGGACATAATTTAACATTGAAGTTGAGTTTAATCAGAGGGATCGCTTATACAACGCAGGGGATTGGAGACTTTTATGCCTATATACATTAAAATAACCGCTACTGATCTCGTTTGAGGATCAGGTGTGCGATTGGTGCAGCCACTATTAATTGTATCAGATATGCGAAATGACAGGCGGAGAACATAAGATGATTAATCGCCCTTTGTTTTATATTCCACTTCAGTCGAAGCCTCAGGTCCACGGCGTTCTTTACCCGCACCGCCAGTTATGAATCCTGCTCTCATCATTCTTTGCTACGGCTCTTGAAAGAGGCAGTGACCGATTAATTCAGCAAGTGCAGGGGCTAAAGGACAGCTGGAGAAAGGGAAGAATCTATTAGAACGGAAACACGAAAAAAAAAGAATTAACATAATTGTCACAGTTTAAGAGGAAGTAACTAAAGGTAGCTGTTTTGTTACCAACAATGTTTACCAGAAAGTTTCTGGTCCAATCACCTCTGAACCCCATTATCTCACTCTTTGCTATTTGCTTTTGTTTTTTCTCCCCTTAAGGAAACAGGTAAAATGTTCTTTTATAACATTCTACTCCTTAACTCCAATAAATAATATTCAATCTTCATACTTCATGCCCTGTTTATGGAAATAAATCTTGAGAAGCTATCTGTTTTCACGTTGAATATTTAAATATGTTGTCCTTTCAGGTTAATTTAGTCCATTTGATGTAATATTTATTAAAATAATCCAAGGATTGTTTTGTGTATGTTTGTTTTATACCTCCTTAATGTACATTTTTCTGCATAGAGGTTTCACTTTCTCTTAAATAATCTTAAATTAAACTCTCCTCACGTCACCCCTCGCTTCGTTTCAACACTCTTATTTCTCTCACTCCTTTCTCCGCCACTCTACAAACAAGCCCTCCCTTCTGTTATTTATTGCTTTCTCCGTCTTAACACTCTCCTTGTCCTCCTGTCTGGCCAGATCACGCTCCCACGGGAGAAGAGACAGGAGACGCGAGGAGAGCGAGCGGGACCACTATCATCCGAGCAGCAGTTCCAGCCTGCCCAAGGGGCGTTCGAGATCCAGGTAAAACAAACGGCAGGCGTCATCTGTCTGTGTTAAGAGGAAGAGTTATGGCTCCGCACACACAGCTCTGCCTATTTGACGACTGAAAACATCCATGTAACATCTGTCAAAAACAATGACAACAAATCTCGCTGGTATGAGAGAGGAAGTATTTATTGTCACAATGTAGATACAGTAGTAGTAGTAGTAGTAATGTGTATATATATATATATATATATATATATATATAATATTTTCAAAACAATAGGCTTTTCTACCTTTTAGGAGGTCTGTCAGTTGGAGCCGCTGTAACGAGTGAACTCCCCCTTTAGAGATGACGAAGGTCTCTCTCATGCCCTTTATAGAGTTATGTCACGTGTCCCACGACGTCGCTGGTTGAGTATGAAATGTTTGACTTCCTCCAGTTCCCTTCATGCGTCTCGTGGTCTCCTAGGTCTCCTGCTGATAAAAAGAAGAGCTCCTTGTCATCCATGGGACAGATACAAACTATTGGCTCCTCTCTCTCTCCTTTTTCTTCACCCAGCAGACATTTATCCGCATCCGCTAGCCCCCCCTCCAGCCTGACCCACTCCAGGTAAACCCTCTACGAACCAGTCACTCACCTGGCCTTCTCATATTTTTGGGATTATAGATTAGATTACTGTAATTTACCCTTCCTTCACATTAAATGGCTCATTTTAGGAATGATGTTTTTCCCGTTCTTTCCACGTCTTCTTCTTTTTTCTTCACTTATTGTTTGTTATTTTTTTACGTGGTTAAGAAGGTTGTGGGACACTTCTCCTGTGAAAACAAATAAGTCCTGTTGTTGTTAGAATTCATTCATTTTCTTCATTTTCCAGCCAACATTGAGTAAGAGCTTTTTCAAACATAACTGCAGATTACATTTTTGCAGTTCAATCAGGGGGGTTGGGGGCTTTTTGGGGGGATATACCCTCGTTGTCACCGACAGCTATTGATTGTTTTCTCACTAAGTTCCTGAATACAAGCTGTAAGATTCATAGCAGACATTCTATGTATTCTGTGAATTAACACCAGTTAAATAAAGACAACTGTCTCAGCCGTGACCAAAACTAGTGTTTGCAAATATATTTCAGAGCTCCATGTAACTTTTAATTGACCCAGATGCATTCATAAACCTACCGGCCTCTAGGCTCTTTTATTCCCTCCACATGATCCCACCTGTAGTTGCGTTCTTTCACCATGCATACAGACACTGAGGACTTTGATCCATCTCCGACTTTTGTTCAGATGAAAACATCTCTTCCTTGAACAGTCAGCCTTTCCTGCTCGACCGAACGGATTCCTCCCGAAGCTTAAACACCCGTTGGCGTGGTCCTTGCCTACTTCTAATAAATATTTCATGCTAATAGCATTACAACTTTTTGAGTTAAATGGTTGCCCTCAGGGTTGCCGCGCTGACAAAGAAAGTGAATTTTGGAGTAGATAATATAAAATATAAAAAGGTCGATCTTCCCTTGATTTATTTTTCTATTTCTTTCCAAATGCTTCCCTTCTTACAAAGTCTTTAAAACAGGTTAATGGTAATCCAATGAGAGTTCAAGCTTAACTAATAAGAACGGTTAGTCTTATTAGTCTAGTCAGTCCTGTAGTTTTTTAAAGTGATTCTTCTACAAGCCACATAAAGACTAACCAAAGTTTTTGTCTGCCGGGGGCATTTATTGGCCTGTCCTTTCAGACTCTTTAAAGCGGAACCCTTCCCAGACAGTTTGTTGTGCCCCCTATGTAGAAGACCACCTAGGTGCACCTAATGCAGAATTACTAACAAACACAGATACACACATTATACAAATTAGCCCGCCGCTTTAGCAAAGTCAGGAAAAGTCTCCGACGTCGGCAGCAGTCTGCTTTGAAGTATTTTTTTGTCACCTGTTGTGTTCAATCATCTTGATGTGCCGGCCTTATCTATTTTGAAAACCCCCCCTGATAAATAATGAAACGTTCGACTGCTGAAAGATGAACAGCTTTGGACAGAGCTGTGAAGTCGAGGTTGGGCTCTGGCGTTTGTCTGCATCATTATATCCTCGACTGCCTTCAACATTGTTCATGCGCCGGTTAGTTTTTGCGCCTAACAAGCCATTCCTGCCTCCTTCCTTTCTCCTCCACCTTTCTACGGCTCTCCATGTCCGTCCAACTTTAAACATTTAGAACATGAATATTGCATATCTTGTCCTGCTACCTTGATCGGCTTTGTCTCTCTCTCTCTCTGTCTCTCTCTCTCTCTCATATATATCCCATCTCTTCTCTCTACAGGGGTGACTCTCTGGAGAAAGACAAGGCGGTGTCTTCATCCATCGTATCCGCTGTTCAGTCCAAAATAACTCAGGTATTGTTCTTTGCCTTTATGCCAAATACTTCCTCTACTGAACTGTACAGTGTCCCAAATGCAAGAACTGAGTGTTCTATTTTTTTTTTCCATCATGCAAAGAGGAAGGTCGGAAAGTGCTGTTCATTTCGACAGAGGAAAAATACAGCCTAGTCTATGATCCCCTGTGACATTTACGAAGGAGTATCAGAGCCAGGCATGAAATAAAAAACAGAAAACATTTCATTTTGAGGAAGCAGTCAAAATGATGAGAATATAGTTGAACTAAATCAGAGGAGAAATGTTTTTTTTTTATTCTGCATTTCGAGAATAAAGTTGAAATATGGATTGGTGTGACGAGCTGAGGCCATAAGACAATAACAGCAGTGGTTGTATTAATGGTTTAAGACGCTACGTTGTGTGGTTGGAAGCCTACAGAACAAACAACCAGCCTAAAGTGATAGACGACTTCATCACATCCATTGTCCTCCGTCCAAAAGAGGCACAGAAACACAATTGGAAAAAAAAAAAATCTTTCTCTGATTTAATTTCGACTTTGTCTTGACTTTACGACTTCATTTTCGACCTTTTTTTGACCTTTTTTCGACATTTTTTCGACATTTTTTCGACATTTTTCCTTTTCTAGACATTTCACACATTTTTTCTCTTGGAATGAAAATGAAATATGAAAGAAAAAAAAAATCATCCTGCTTCCATTTTCTTTTTCTTATGTCTGTCCCTAATACTCTTTTGTAGAAATGTTTGAATCTGTGTTTACATATTTGACCTTCACTGCTGTGTGAAGGTCAACTTACTTCATTTTCTTAACCTGTAGTCTAAGAGAATATTATCTCAAGAGTTTAAATATTTACCTGGTGAGATAACAGCCTGAATATTGTAGATTTTCATCGGCCGTTTTTCACTTGCTGTGTCTCTATGTTGCCGTTTGCTTTGAGAGATCTGAGTTTAGCCAGACTGGAGGAGTTATCCCTTCAGTGGAAATGAAAGTTCCCCATTGGATTAATCAGAATTGAGTACACAGCAATCCCATTATGGCACATACCGGTTAATTGCACCCAGTACAGCTCACAGGTTTGCCAAAACGGAACAATTCTGCACACGTCTGTTAAGCTTTTTTCTGGCGGTCGTCCCATCCGTCTACTGTGTTTAGTGGAAATCGGTTCAGTACATTTTGTATAATTAGGGGAAATGTCAAAACATCACTAATTGGTTCTTTGCTGACCAACACTTCATCACTCAACTTTTATTCCTTTTGTTTTTTGCACATTCCTGCTAACAGTACAAACCGTGAAAGAATGGACCCTTAATGGCGGAGGTCACAAAGTAAATGATGACGGCTGACCGCAATCTGATGCAAAAATCAATCTCAGCTTTATTTTTCGAGGAGACTAAACGGCACGAACAGAAACTTAAGACTTAATTATGGCCTTTATGGTCCGCTCAACCACTCAAAGCGCTTTACAATGAGATTCACCCATTCACCCAAACATTCATGCAGTTATTGGGATGATGTTCTGGTTTGACTATTTCATTACAGTGTTTTTTTTTCTTTGCCTCCTCCGCTGCAGACGGTCCACGCATTGTTCTTTTTTCCAACCCCCCCCCTTAAAATGGCCATTACCAATCCATCATAACAAATCTCATGTGACGCTGTGGGGAAAGGAAGTGGGGATGGGGTCACAGTTAATAACCAACCTCTGAAGACTTATTACCCCAATCTGCCACTGCTCTTGCCTTTACTGCTCCTTGTTTGGCCGTCCTTCTCACAAACCGGCGATACGTCAACGCTGTGTTCATAAAGTTGTTTCTGCCGCCACCAAGGTGACCGTCTGCGCGGCTTTAACAAGACCATGATGTGATGCGTCTCTCGCCGGATGACTGCCTCTCTGGTGACGGGCTCACAGAGGCCGACGTCAGACAGAAAACATATTTCCTTCCGCTTCATGCTGCGGCTGCAGGTTCTGCGTTTGTCATGTGGGCGTCCAGCTGGATCGCGCTTGGATTTAACAGTAATTTAACGTAGCTCTTGTAATTATACCTGACAGTCCAACCTTTGTCGAGGTGGCGCAGACTTGGGAGCCCGCAGCGGCCCTGCAATTTTCTTCACTCAACACAAACAACTGTTCCCTCAACTGAAAACACGATTAAGCCATTTGTCATTTTGTGAATGTCGGATACGGCCGTTATGATAGTGCAGCTTTTAGTCTGACCCTCAAGAACATTGGAAGGTTCCGCAACTCGTCTTTGGCGAGGCCCACTGTCAGCAATCCAAAATGAATCCTCCTGGTGTTGGGTGGAATTGGCAGCGGTGCTTTCCAGTCCTGTTCTCCCTCTGAAACAAGGTCAAAGTTATTTCCTTCATTCGCCTGGACATTAACGCCTTGAATCAAAAAAGATTCTTTCCCAATCTGTTGCTATAATGACGCCATAGAATCCGCAGATCCTTCGTTTTCACGGGATAAATAAAAAAAAACTAAATCACGAATCATGGAGGATACTTGTTTTTTTCAGTCGTAACTTAGCATATCATTTTGTTCAGGGGAGTTGCGCGTACAACGCAGGACATTGGGGGCTTTCGGGCAGAAAACATGAGTGTGTTTTCCGATCCAATCCCCTGTTGAAGCACGAGTTTGACAATATTCTTTGTTTTTTTGTTTAACTGAGGAACACTTTGTTGCTCATTTGAATGCAAGAACTCACAATAAAAGGCAAAGTTGTGTCTGGACAAGTAACACACTCACACACACACACACACACCAGCAACACAGCCGGACCTAACTCCCCTCTCGGCAATAAATTCCGACTCTGCCAAACATCCAGTCCGCTCGTTTCCTAGTTTACAATTCTAATGTTCAGTTCATGGCGGCTATCGGGCCGCCTACAGCACCTCAGTCAAATGCCTGCACCCAGATCAGTTCTGGAAGACAAACGCGTGAAGGGAAGACGAGCTGACTCCATCACTGGATCAGTCCCAGCTGGTATTTTTCTTGGTGTCACCTCATGGCGCGTTCGTGCCGCCACAACCATGTTCCTGGTTAAAGGTGCTTTCGACACCGCCGTCTGCTGCAGCCAGAGTTCCCCTCACTCCATCTTCTCTCCCTCCTCTCCCTCCTCTCTCTCCTCTCTCTCCTCTCTCTCCTCTCTCTCCTCTCAGTCTGCAGCCTTTTCCGTCCAGCTCGCCTCCTTCCTCCTGAACCTGCAACGTTGTGATAAACACTCCGTTTACTGGATCTCCACCGCTGTGGAAGAATGACGAAAAACTCCTCGAGGAAAAAAAAACACAACAACAACTTCTAAATGAATGACCTGGATTTGCTTAAAGCCTTAAATCAAATCCAGGATCAAAGATGTTTCCTGGACTGTCTGATGGCTCGTATTCTTTTGCATTTTCACCGTATTTGATGAATAATCCCGGCGTGTCAGTAAATCAATGTGAGGTTGTTGCCGTACGGCCCGAAGTGATGGAATATTTTGATGTATCGATTCTCGCACCGCCGACATGCTGCTAAATGCATTAAACATGAAGAGTGGGCGCCGGGCGCGTTGGCAACGGGTGTAAATGTGAAAGTGAAACCTCGGTTATGTCCGGTAAATAAAATATGTAGCAGGGAGGGCGTAAAACTCTGTGATGGAGCAGTGGAGCTCTGGACACAGAAAGGCCAGAATGAAATAAGCAGCTGGGCTGCTGCTAATGGAGGTCAATGGACTGGGAATGGAGAGCCAGCACCGGTTCTCCTCTCAACACCCCTACTTCAACATAATGTTGGATTCAGGGCCGGGGGGGTCCGCTTTTTACCCACTCAAAAAGTCACGCACTCAATATTCCTTTGGACCGCCGTAAGCTTTTCCACAAGCTCATGCAATGTCACAACTTTTATTTTCCCTTCGGAGTTAAATAAATTTTTTTTGCCATGAACAAATTCTCTGGCACCTCCCTAAGATTCTCAATGGGGTTCGGGTTTGGGTTCTGTGTTGGCCGATCCCATGTGGGAAAATGACACCTCATGCTCCCTGAACCACCCGTTAACAATCTGAGCCGGGCCTAATCTTTTGGGCTCATAACCTTGCTGAACCTGGACCCGAGCAACTGTAGCAACCCCAGATCAGAACACCGCCCCCACAGGCTCGTACGGACGGCGCTAGAATGAAGGGATCATCACTTCACCCGCCCCTCTTTTTACCCCGATGCGGCCATCACTCAGGGTCAATCTGGACTCATCATGACCACATGACAAAGCAGGCAGTCACAAAAATCAAAACATAAATAAGAAAGTGAAAAAATGGAAAAGTAAACACGTACTATGAATATAGAAAATGAAACAGAGGAAGGTATGATGGGATGTGTAATGATGTTATAATGTTTAGGCACGCGTTTATACACACACATATATATACACACATATGTATGTACATATGTGCATATGTACATACATATACATATGCACAGACACACATATATATACACACACAAGCATATA
Source organism: Lophius piscatorius (assembly GCA_009660295.1). Classification (NCBI taxonomy): domain Eukaryota; kingdom Metazoa; phylum Chordata; class Actinopteri; order Lophiiformes; family Lophiidae; genus Lophius; species Lophius piscatorius. The sequence goes on along the minus strand of VRLP01002074.1, from coordinate 90,284 downwards.
CGCACACATATATAAACACACGCACACATATATAAACACACGCACACATACACACATATACATATAAACACATATATATACACGCATATACACACACATATATAAACACACGCACACATACACACATATACATATAAACACATATATATACACGCATATACACACATATATATATACACACGCACACATACACACATATACAAATGCATACTCACGCACAAACACGTATATACACAAGCACACACACACGTACACAAATACGCATATACACGTATATACACACACGCATATACATACACATATGTATACACACGCATATACACCCACATATATATAAACACACTCCATACACATATGCACACACACATATGTATACATCCGCATATACACACACATATACATCCACATATATACACACACACACGCATATACACGTATAAACACACATTCACACACATATACACACATATATAAACACACGCATATACACGCATATACACACACACATACACATACATACGTGCATAAATGTAGTGCAGCAAAAAAATAAAGACGTAATCGTCAGAGTTTCAGGTTTTAATCATTCGTTGGAAACATTTTAGCAGTTTCAACAATCTGCTGAGATGTTTTGCCAGTAAAGTGACCCTCCTGAAACGGAGTGACATCGTCTAGTTGAATCCAAGTGATGGTGTTTCCTTCACTCATCAACAACACTTTTCCTCTCTCTTCCTCGCCTTCGCCGCGGCGTACCAACATTAGACAGTGGATGAAAACTCACTTTACAAACTCTGTCTGTGATGTTTTACAAACACGTGTTGAATAATTCAGCATATCCTCATCATATCCTGTCTCTCTCTCTCTCTCTCTCTCTCTCTCTCTCTCTCTCTCTCTCTCTTCTGTGCGTCAGTCATTGTTTCCATGTCGTCTGTCCCTCCGTCCTCCTGCTGCACGTTTGAACATTCTCACTCCGGTCTGATGGATGTTTTGTACGCTTTGAAAGCCGCTTTCAGATTTCTGTTTAGGCCCTTTTTTGAAAAGTTCCGGCACTCATAGAAAAACAAATTGAATTACATCACCCGCTGCTGACGAGACTTTAGCGGATCGGAGTTACTTTGGTTGCTGTTTTTGGAGATCGCGGGGAATTAGAGATACAGTTAAAGCAAATTCTCTTCAAGTTGTCTTGTGTTTTATTCCACTTGAACCTGCCTCCCCTTTGTAGATAAAAAATAAAAATCAGTCACACCAGATTAACGATCCGCGAGTCAAGATAACAGTAATGAACCAATAATCCTAAGATTAGAACCACTGACAGAGTAGATTATCTCGTTACAATGTGACCAGTCAGCAGGTCTGATGCGTTTGCCCAGCGCTCATTCATGTGCTCAGGGAGCGAAAGCTAATCCGTGCTTTATGATGTCACAGCGCAGGTTATGTAGCACAAATAGCTGAATAGGTTAATCCTGGTTCTGATAGAAAAAGGTGTCAGAACACAGAGTTCATCTCAGAGCAACAAAAGAACCTATGTAACATTATTAAGGCACGCCCAGGACCAAAATAGTCGATGGGACATGGAGTCCGTTAGAACGGTCAGGGAACCGAAGGGAATCAGGTAAAAGACAGACGGGCCTTTTACACCCCGAGCTCAGTCTGCAGGGTTTTCTCTCTTCTAAGACCAGATCCGGAATCTCGCATTTCCCCCTCGAATGTATGGAATACGAAGGAAGATTGCGAGGATAAAAAAGCACCTCGTCAGAGTTAAAGATGTCCGCTGCTGACGAATAGATCAGTTAGGAGTGTGATGCTCTTCAGGTTGTGTGTGACAGTTCAACGCAGCGGTGGGTCTGCATTATTTCACACCTTTTTAAAAACTGATCTTTAATGTAGGTTTCCTAAAACACAATCACACATGGACAATATTTGGGCACACATCTTATATATATTGTTTATTGGAAGTAGTTTGTAACCACAGTTGGCTCACCTCTGTGTGACATCTGTAATGTGTGTGTTTGTGTGTGTCTGCGCGTTTGTTCGTACGCAGCAGGCTTAGGAGACAAACAGCCTTCTGAGTGATTTGAAGTGACGGCTCCTTCCTTCTGTGATTACAGCTGTTAATTTGTCTCATCTGTCAGCAGAGCTTTGAGGCGGCTGTTTGTCCATGTGTGGATGAGTCACTCCCGGGAAGCAAATGAACACTTCAGCAATACGAGCGTTTGTCTGCTGGTCAGCAAAGCCATCGGTTTTACCTGAAACTTTCTGGTTTACCTCCGGCTTTATATGGAGGGAGGGATTATAGTTTCACATTCTGACACTTTTCTACTTTATATTGCTGTATTTAACTATATACTGTTTTTCTTTTTCCCCCACAAGTTGAGCTTTGAGATCGGAAACATTATGATAATAAATGTGAATATATACATACTGTGTATTTATACATATGTGAAAAATATATCGATCATCTGTGAACATTTAGCCCTGAAATTGATGTTGGAAGCAAGAATAATGAACAAACAGATCAGTGTGAACTTTAACGGGAGTCAAACTGTGATGGCTGGAGGATCTGAGAATCTCCAGAACTGCAGGTCTGGTTGGATGTTACCGGTCCGCAGTGGTTAATAACCCCCAAAGATGGTGTAAGGAAGACTGTGAGGCGAACCAGAACCAGGGTCATGGTCACTCAGGCTTTCATGATTGGCTTGGGGAGCGAAGTACTCACTTCAATTTATGAAACTTAGTTTTGCCTCTGGAGGGAAATTTGAAGTATGTGTTGAAGCACGTATAACTGCAAGAGTTGCCGGTTCTGATAGAAAAGTGTCAGAACACACAGGGCATCACAGTTCTCTGTGTGTGGGGGCCATGAGTGGCTGTTCACTAACCAAAGGTTCTGTATCAGATCTGGACCAGGAAGCAACGTTGATTTGACGAAACATATCTTCTTTTAGATCGTGTGGCGTTTGAGTCCAGTTCGTAAGAACGAATTCGTATATGTACACCCACTGGCCCTGTTTCTTCACATGTACTGGAGAACACGCGGGAGGCTTTTGTGGTGTGAGTCGGGCCAGAAGGAAGTGGGTTGCTGTTGGCGTGTGTAACGCGGCGGTTGCCGTAAAAAGCTGTCGCTTAACTCGCAGAATGTCGTTATTACTGTTAAACAGTGGGAGAATAACTGGTGAGCAGTGTTTAGCTGACCCGAGGAAGAGACGGTACCAGGGTGCACTATGGGATGAGGCTAAGCTAGTAGGGAGTCAGCGTGATGCTTAACCCCCCCCCCCCTGATGGAAACTGTGTTACCATGATGGCAGTGGATAATAATTTTGAGATTGGCGAACGACCCGTGGATCGAACCTTTCAAGGATCTGCTGCTGACGTCTCGGCAGGTGGTTATTATGTTATGGCTGATTACTTGTTTATTTTTACTAGCGACCTCCATGCAAACACGTCCTGAACACTAAGCAGGTCGGCTGTTCTAACCGGTGTTTGGACAGTTTTCTCTCGCTAAAGGCAGAATTTAAAATCCTCTATTCATTCATCTATCTATTTCCTGGCTGTTTTGAATGCCTCCGGCTCATTGGTTGATTCAAGATCAATAGATTTATTTTTAGTTTTTTTTCTAAGCAGCTCTTTAATGGCTATTTTAAAAGAAGAGGTTCTCTGTGCTTAAACGTGCTGGTGCTTTATAAAGAAAAGAAAAGAAAAAGCGTGGCAGGAGTTTGACCCTCTTGACTGGGAAACTTCAGAAGTTCTCCGCTTTCATGTTTTTGGGGAATGTGCTCGGTGGGTTTTGGGGTTTAATCCTCCACCGAGAATCCTATTGTTGTATCGTAAGCGTTCTTTTCCATCCCGCTCGGGTCGTTGTTGGTTTTGGGCAGGATTGATGGATTCAAGTGAAACCATAACGGGAGAATGAAACAGACGTGTTGTTTCTGCCTGCCGGAGCCCAACATCCTTTTAAGATCCTGTTTTAATTTCACAGCTTTATAATAAATAACTCACTACGTTTCCTACACAATTGGAACTTTGTTTTCAGTCAATGACGACAACACCGAAAAAATATCCGCCTTACATTAAACAAAAGACAATCGCCTGCCCTCCCTGGAAGACATCTCCGGCTCCCGTTGCCGCCCTAGAGCCCAATCCAGCCTCAGAGACTCCGCCCACTCTGCACATCACCTGTTTGACCTGTTGCCCTCTGACAGGTCCACCAAAATCCACACCTCCAGACTCCAGAACAGTTTCTTTCCATGGGCCATAAGATCATTAATCCCCAACGAAAAATAGGAATGTTCCAATATTGATCCCTGCAAGTCCTTGTCTAAATGTTTACACTCGTAATAGATTTTGAATGCAATAACCTTCTCAAGAGTAATAAACTCAATACCGGAGTAATTGTAGGATTGTCTCTTATCGGTTGGTTTATTCCCCTTTCCTTCCCTTTAAGTCCTATCTTCTGTTCCCAGTGCAGCAATCTGGAATCCCGTTGTATCCTGTACAATTTCAATAAAGCCTCTCATGTCATGAACTCATCTCTTCCTTTTTTCCCCCCCCCCTCTGTTTTCAGGATCTGATGGCCAAAGTGCGGGCCATGCTGGCCAGCTCCAAGACCTTCCAGTCCCACAGCTCCTAAAAGACGGCACGGATCCGCGGCCGTTGAAAAGCCCGTTTCCCGGAGATTTATTCCGCCGGGTTCTTTGTCAGCGCCTGGCATCAATCCCTGACTTATTCTAATTCGCCGTGGCTGCTTAATGTCTTCTGCAGCGTTGCGTGAGATTGACAGAAAGGCAGCGGCCGAGCTCAAACATCTGGTTTCTCAGCGGACGGGAGAAAGAAAAACTGCTCATCAAGCAGGAGATTGTCAACAGCTCTGACGCGTTTTTGATTCGGGAGGGTGGGGGGGGGGATCGAATGTGGAAATAATAACGATTTTCTTTAACCCCCTGTTTTACAACATTTGACTCTCCTCCCATTCTTTGCAGCGTTCCCTAAAGCTGCTGAAGGTCTGTACTCCCTCCTTCTATGAAGGGTTTTGATCGCTTCTATCCTCCCACGCCTGCGACTCTCCGCTGTTTTCTCTCATGCCGTCCCCCGGCCTTTTGTTTTGTCCACAGCCCCTCGCCCGTCTGCTTGAGAGGCAGTTCTGAGTTTCTTCTCTGCTCCAGTCTGTGGCCTTGTATTTCTGTTCCACGTTTGGAATGTACTGAACTCAATGCAGAACTTTGTAATCCCTGCTGTCAATAAAGTTTCAACTACGATTGAATCGTTTCTTCTTCTATCCTTTTTTTTACCTCCGCCGGCTGTGTTTTCACTCCTGTTTGTTTGTTTGTTTGTTTGTTTGTTTGTTTGTTTGTGAGCAGGATTATGGAAAAACCACAGAATATGTGTTTCTTAGCATTTAAAATAAAATAAATAAACTGTTTTGAGTAGTGACATCACAATGTGGCAATTGCTGCCTTTGTTCTTTTGATTTATTGATGTTCTTTAGGGGATCGGAGCTGGGGACCCCTTTTCAAGAGTTCCTTTGATGTTCTTTAAAGGGGGAGCTTGGCGCTCAGTTTCAAAAATGATTTGGATATTTATTTTGGGATGGAGCTGGGGGACTCCCACTGGGGGCTCAGCGGTCTGAACAGAGACGCTGAAGTGGAAGGGGCAGGAGACATGCGGCCACAGAGGATTTGAGAGATACTCAGAGAGTTTGTCGGAGTTGTCGGTGGATTTTGAAGCTGGCAGTAACTCAAACTTTAATGGAGGAATCTGCATGAATTGTTCCGTAACCTTTGGGGTACTGTTGTGCCTTGGCGGAGGTTTGCGCTCTCTGGAGTGCTTTCTCTAGTTTCACTGTTTGATTTATGTGACATACTGATTGGAGATATTAGAAAATATGATTGGACATGAAATGTTAAATAATTAGTAAGTAATCAGCTGCTGTCAGCGCTTGAAGCTTAAATGAGAAAAATGGGTCTGTGTCAGGGGGAAAAATAAATAGTAGCACGAGTCAAATGAGGACGTCTGTGTGGGGGGGGCAACATTTCTGGTGTCCGACCCCCAGCGGCTATATCCCCAAAAGGCCCCCAATCCCCTGTGTTTTACAAGCAGTTCCCCTGATTGAACTCGTCATATCAAATGTGAACTTTTTGTGAGAAATGGGTGTATTTTTTGGTAGAACGGCTCCCCCTAGTGAGTGAAATATGAACTTTTTGGAGTGAAACACAATATACACAAAATAGATAGATAGAAATTATGGCCCGAAAACGTTTGTAGATGAAGCTCCCCCTAGTGTCAGAAATATAAAACCTTTCCCAAAAAGAAATCCAGTCCTTCCTCGCACTAATGTCTATGTGGGTATAAAATTTGAAAATTAGCCATGTAATAGTTTTTAGGTTATTTTCTGGTGAGTTATAGCAGCAGCTGGTGAGGATCGTATTTTACCCATGGTGCATTCTGTTTTCATCTCTTCCTTTAGTAAACCACGCGTATGAACTCAGCCGCTCTACTGATGTAAAAGAATGTGATTAATCACACAAGGCCACTTTTTCTCGGTGGTCCAGTTCTGATGCTGACACTGTAGGGAACCGTCAGCGTTAGATTTGGGTCAGCCTCACCTCTCCGACCCGTCTGCTGCTGATCAGCACCGCACACAGCAAGCTGTGATGTAGTGTGTGTTCTGACACCTTTCTATCAGAACAGCTAGGCACTAACCATTAAAGAACCGAACCACTCAATAAAACCTGCAGCTTTTGCAGTTCTGACCCAGTTGTCTAGACATCACAGGCTGCTGCACACCAAAGTCTCTCAGATCCTTTTCCTCGTGCTTCCAACACATCAACCCGTGAGGACATAATGTCCCCGTCCTCCACCCGTCCTTTTCTTTCCACCTACACCCAGTTGTGTCACCCAGAGGGTGATGGTAGCAGCAGGCTGAGCAGGGTATTCTAGACGTCCCTCTCCCCAGCAATGCTCTCCAGCTCACATCCTGCCAGATCAATACAACCCCATGACACCGTTATAACGAGATCTTCTTTGTCCATCTGCTGTTCTTTTTCAGGGTCGCCACAGCGGATCATCTTTTTTCCGTGGAAATCAGTTTCCAAGTTGATCTGGCAGGTTTTTATATCAGATGCCCCTTCTCACACGACCCTCACCAATTAGCCAGGCCAGACCCCTTTGTGGCTGAGTTTGACCCGTTTTTGACTGGGTTTGATCCCCTTTTACCCCTTTCTGATTGGGATGGAACCCTTTTTGACTAGGTTTGAGCCCTCTTGACCGCTTTGTGACTGGGTTTGACCTGTTTTGGACTGGGATGGACCCCCTTGACACTGGGTTTGACCCCTTTGTGACTGGGTTTGACCCCTTTGTGGCTGGGTTTGACCCATTTGTGGCTGGGTGTGCCATTGTATCAAGATAATCAATGATATTCACTTCACATGTCTGGTGGTCATAATGTTATGGCTGATTGGTGTGGACTTATTCACCTGTAACATGGATATTAGTGGAAACATGTTGAAAATCCATCCTGACGGTCATCTAAGAGACTCAACGTGTGTCTGTAGGTGAGATCAAACAGTGAATTTTTTTTTCACAGGTTCTAAGGCTCACCCACTCTGCAGCACCCGGTAAATACTGCGGCGCTGACGGAGGTTTGTTTCTCCCACCATGAAAAAGCTTCTGAATTCTGTAACGCGGCGTTGTGTCTGACCTGCTGACGGAGCCTTAATCTATCCGACAGCCGCAATGCACAGCGCTGACATTTTAAGTAAATGGCAAACTGGACCAATTTGAAGTTGCGGCTAATTCTGGAGCTTTCGCTTTAAGTCTCTGCTTTTGTGTCTCCGCTTTGAAGGGAAGGAGCTGAACGCGTTTTAGAAAAGGTCAAAACCAGGTAAAGCAAACGTGTCGGAAGCCAACAACAGTCTCAGCATTTGCCAGCACTTTTTCTTCGTGCGAGGTTTACTCCGGCGAACGAAGAAAAAAAAAAGTCCTTTATTGATTTCCCTCTGGACTGTCGGCTTATTTGATCCGTTTTGGAGGAGCTCCAAGTTGAAGGCTGGAGTTGAAACTGGTCCAAGTCATCGACTGAAGCGCATCATTGGTGTATGAATCTGTAGTCAGGACACAAGGCACAGATCCGGGTGGACGAGGGTCTTCAGGCAAAGATGAAAAATCCCAGAATGAATGCTTCTTCATCACTATATGAGGAAGTGGCTGAATTTACCACATCCTGTAACAATTTCCTGCTGAGTGTTGATTTAACCTCTGATGTCCTGCTCACCTGTGCGGTTGAGCACGTTTTGAGTCTTTCATTTAAAAAAAATGTGACTGAACTTGTTTCTAATACGACCCAGCGGCCGAATGCAAATGCTAAAGAGGAAAAGGGGCCAAGGATGGAGCCCTGGGGGACGCCACAGGTCCGAGGGGCTCCGAGGAGGAGGCATTAACCATTGCTGTTGTGTAAGTATTATAATATTTGTAAAGAAGGGATTTTATTTTTTTTAATTTTAGCTTCACTAAAACCATTTAGATTTAGAATTCAGTCAGATTTATTTATTTATTTTACTGTTTTGTCATTTCATGGTAAGTTTAGGATTTGATACGTTGACAGATCAGTCAAGTTTTATTTGTCAAACTCCATCGGAAGTTACAGTATTTTATGTAAAAAAAAAAAAAAAGTAAAAATCTCCTGGTGAGTGAAATATTACTGTTAGAGTGAAAGATGAAATATACAAGATAGATCTGCTCAAGTCGATTCATGTCCACCAAAACCTGGACTGAATCGGACACACGGTTCAGAAATTATGGCTTAAGAAGTTAGGAGGATAAAGCGCCACGTACTGACAGAAACATAAAACTACGTGTTCCCAAAATCAATCCAGTTCTTCCTCACACTCAAGCCGATGCGGTTATATATTTAAAAAATGATCCGTGAAATAGTTTTTGAGTTTTGTCCATAAAAACACTATTATTCATAAGAAAAGGGTTAAATATTATGGATTCCAGTAAAATATGACGTAAACAAGATGGATCTCCTCCGGTCCATTCATATACACAAAATATGAGCTGAATGGATCTGACGGTTAGGAAGTTGTATCCGAAAAAACAGTTTTTTATAAAAAAGCTCCCATTAGTGAGTAAAATATGAATTATTAGAGTAATTATGGCCTGAAAACTTTGGGAGATGAAGCTCCCCCCTGGTGTCAGAAATATACAGCCAAACCTGCCCAAAAACACTCCAGTTCTTCCTCTCACTAAGGTCTATTAGGATCTAAAATTTGAAAATCATCCAGGATAAAGTTTTGGAGTTATCGCACTAACCCGAAGGATCTGCGGCGGCGATGACGATCCCATAATATCCCCGACTTTTCGGGGCGATTCTCCAAAAAACATGAATTATGTGACGTGCTGTGAACTTCCCCTGGACTTCCTGTTATCGGTCCAAATGATGAAGAACCCTGGCTCGACGTTGCGGCGTACAGATTAAGGCTCCGCTGACGTTTCTCAGCGTTTCTTCAACATCTGCTTTAAGAAGTAATCCATCTTTTTTACGTTACACCGGGCGAAATCTGCCAGACAAGGACGCTTCATGTTTCTTTTCTGAACTGATAAATAAAATGAAGCCGATTTTGTTCTGGCGTTCCTTCCTCTCGACATCGAGGCTGTGGCCTCGGGATCGTGGGACACATGGGTCAGATACTCAGGAAGCAGCTCATCTGGCTGAAAAACCAGAGTGTGTGAAATGATACTTATTTTATTATTTCTGCCCTTTTATCGGTCTGTAAGGCTGCAGAGGCGACGATAAGGCAGCCGAGTGTCGCCCTATGCGGCGTTTTACGGGTAATTGTGCGCTACCGCTGAGGAATAGATAAGAATGAGTCAAAAAAAAAGAAAAAGAGTCCAGCGAGGGATTTTTCAACGGAGGAGGGAGCCTGTAATCATTTATTTCCAAAAGCAGATATTCTGGTGTCTGAGAGATGGAGGCAATCCTGACCCTTCTTCACTCCTCCACCCGCTGGGTCTACAAGGACTTCCTAATTCTGAATAGACTCGGAAAGAAGATGCTGCATGTAAAAACCCCTTCAGGAAAGAAAAGTCCCTTCCTGAAGGAGATTTTCATTCCTTTACACGGAAAAACCTTTCTGATATCCAGTGTAAACACTGTTTTTGAAAACTTAGCTTTAAGTTGCTAACGATTATGGCGAGAGGAGCTAAGTGGAATTGGTCCGAGCCCACAGAAGGCTAAAGTGTTTAAGTATTTTTAAGCTCGTTGTTTTGGTTTCTCAGCTCCAGTCTTGTATTTCAACCCCAGCTTGTCTTAATGGAGTTTCTGTTCATGCGCTCCAAACAAACTGCTGCTTTAACGGCGAAGCTCTGAAAACCCAAATGGATGAATGGTAAAAATAGCAACCAGACAATGGAGCGTTTAGCCGCTAAGCAGCCTATTATTCCTTTAAATGAGTAAATCTGCAAATCACTCACCAGAGAGAGAGAGAGACGGGGACGGGGCAAAATAGGGCAAACTCGCCAAACACTGTTTCATTTTTATGTATTTATTCATTTAGTTACTAACTTCTGAACTTTATTATTCTTACATTTTATCTATTTCCACTGATTCGTTTCTATTTTTTTTTTTTAATCTTTGCTGCCGGGCTTTATTCTAATTTAAAGCTTTTTCAGCTGCATCCTATGTACAAAGTTATTATTGTCCATGCACAGAATCAATGCCAGAGATGGAGGCTCCGCCTCCTCCAGACTCCGCCTCCTACAGACTCCGCCTCCTCCAGGCTCCTCAACCTTCTAAATGCTGAAAGAAAAATGATTTTCTTCCCTTGATTGTAAGTTAAACCAATTCTGTGTTGGAAGAATTCCAAGCAGCTGTGAGCGGTGCTGGGAGGACCCTGGGTCCGGTCCGTTCTGTTCTGGTTCTGTAGATCATCTTTGCTCAGAACCGTTAGTTTATTGTAGCCAAACTTCATGCGGAGGAAGAGAGGGAGTCGGCCCACCATTTATATATGGCTGGCCATAATATATATATATATATTTATATGTCAATATATGTGTGCAAGTATATGTATATATATATATATATATATGTATGTATATATATACATGTATGTATATGTATATATATGTATATATATGTGTATGTATATGTATATATGTATATATATGTATCGTCCTTCTATCTATCTTCATATTTTACTCTATTAGTTCATATTTCTTTCACTAGGGGAAGCTTTTCATTTTTTTAAAATTCTATTTATGTATTTAAACCCGTATCGTAGGTCTAGTTAATGTTTTGCGTTCTGTTGCGCAACAAGTCAGCCGTTAAACTTCATAAGATGGAATTTTCTTGGGCAATAATGAAGCAGACTTTATGAATAAACTCCATCAGAGAGATGAGAATATTTGGTTTGGAGTGACTTCTGATCATTAAAGGGGAACTTTAATGCTGCCTCCGTTTTGTTCGAGCCGAGGTTTTTGGATTAAAGGTGATTAAGGCGACTCTTAGCGCGGCGTTTGGGGTTTATTAAAACTGCAGAGGTGGCTGTGATGAAGTGATGAGCCAGCAGCTCGTGTCGCGATGCGGTGAAGATTTGCATTTTTTTTGCCGAGGAGATTAGCTCCTGTAATTAGCTGCATCGACGCTGTCCGTACGGAAAATACGTGTTATTTTTACCTGTCACTCAGGGAAGAACAATTCAAGCACCAGGAGGGTCAAGATATAAGAAAAGAAATTAAAATAAAACCTGATAAATAATGAACGGACCCTAGAGAGTCGGAGGGTATTAAGGATATTGGATCCATCGGGTGGCCATGAATGCTGATGCGGTTTAAATTAATGATGTTTTCACTGCGGTTTCACATCCCTCACTCCTCCATGTGATTTTGTTGGAATCCGTCCAGTAGTTTTTATTTAGTAGAGCCACCGATCTGGCAAACGCTACAGTTAGTGAAAAACAAACAAACCGCCAACCGGCCAGAAAACAAAATGACCAACCGATAGAGCAACCAACCAATCAAACAACCTATCTACCAACCGAAAGACAGAGCAACCAACGAACAATTGACCAACCCAGTCACCAACCGACTGAGCAACCGACCAACAAACCAACCAACCGTCCAACTGCCCAAACAATCGAACAAGTTACCAAACAGCCAAAAAACAGAGCAACCAACCAATAGAGGACGCAACAAATCAACCAACCAACTAATAAACCGACCGACTGTCCAACAGAAGAACCAATAAGTCAAACAACCGATAAGTCACGGGAAAAGACAATTCCATCTTTAGAGGAGATGGTGACTATTAGAACCTGAAAGCCGGAGTCCAAAACTAAATCACAAATTTGTATGTAATCTAATCCAGCTCATCACGTCGAGACGATCGAGTCCAGAATAAATCTGTTCCCAGCATCTGCAAGTTCATTAACTTAGACTGACTGGGAGAGAGAGAGAGTGTGTGTCTGTGTGTGTGTGTCTGTGTCTGCGCGTGTGTGTCTGTGTGTCTTTGTGTCTGTGTGTGTCTGTGTGTGCGTGTGTGACTTTGTGTCTGTGTGAGTTTGTGTCTGTGTGTGTATGTGAGTGTGAGTTCGTGAGTGTGTGTGTCTGTGTCTGTGAGTGTGTGTCTGTGTGTGGATGATTGGGATTGTGAATTAGTGTGTGTGTGTGAGCGTCTGTGTGAGTGTGTTTGTGAGTTAGTGTGTGAGTGTGTTCGTGAGTTAGTGTGTGTATGTGAATGTGAGTTTGTAAGTGTGTGTGTGAGTGTGTGTCTGTGTGAGTGTGTGGGTGATTGGGATTGTGAGGGAGTATGTGTTTGTCTAAGTGTGTGTTTGTGTGTGTGTGTGTGTTTGTTTGTTTGTTTGTTTGTGTGTGAGTGTGTGGGTGATTGGGATTGTGAGGGAGTGTGTGTGTGTTCGAGTGTTTGTGTGTGTGTGTGCTTGTGTGGGTGTGTGTGGGCGAGTGTGTGTGTGTGCGAGTGTGTGTGTGTTAGTGTGTGTGTTTGTTTGTGCGAGATTTTGTTTGTGAGTTTGTGTGTGTGAGGGTGTGTGTGTGTGTGTGTGATTTTGTTTGTGAGTTTGTGTGTGTGAGTGTGTGTGTGTGTTTGTGTGTGTGTGTGTGTGTGTGATTTTGTTTGTGAGTTTGTGTGTGTGAGTGTGTGTGTGTGTTTGTGTGTGTGAGTGTGTGTCTGTGTGAGTATGTGGGTGATTGGGATTGTGAGGGAGTATGTGTGTGTCTAAGTGTGTGTGTGTGTTTGTTTGTTTGTGTGTGAGTGTGTGGGTGACTGGGATTGTGAGGGAGTGTGTGTGTGTTCGAGTGTTTGTGTGTGCTTGTGTGGGTGTTTGTGGGCGAGTGTGTGTGTGTGAGTGTGTGTGAGATCAGGATAAAGTGACTCGGTCCTGTAGTAAAAGAGAAACACATGAGCAGCAGAGTGTTGTGGTTTTTACACAGGAACCCAAATGCATCATAACTCGGTGACCCATCTGAGAAGATGGGGGGGGGCGGGGGGGTTATGGGGTTATGGGGTTATGATATACATGTAGGCGTCATAAAGAGAAATGGTTTGATTCCAAAGCATCAATATTATTCTCCATACTTTCACAGTCCTGCATTAAGATGATATAAAACCCGGGCCTGAAGTTTTTACGGGTCAGGATTCAGTCAGGGGATCTGACGTGACGTTAATCCCCCTGTGATCTCAGGCACACGCCCAGGTGATGTTTCACCTGGAGGGAATGCTGCTCTGCCCCGTGTAATCACGGCTCACCGTGACGAAGTGGTGATGAAGTGGTGATGAAGTGGTGATGAAGTGTCCCACTCTAGGACAGAGTGGGACAGAGACACGGCGCTTTAATTAAGATGTGAAGATGAGATACAGGGAGAAAGAGGTGGAAAACACAGACCAACGTATCCATCCATCCATCTGTCTGTCCTTTCATCCATCCATCCGTCCATCTGTCTGTCCTTTCATCCATCCATCCGTCCATTTGTCTGTCCTTTCATCCATCCATCCGTCCATCTGTCTGTCCTTTCATCTGTCCATCCATCCATCTGTCTTATCTATCTATCCGTCCATCCATCCATTCATCTGTCCATCCATCATCCATTCATCCATCTCTCCATCTATTTGTCTGTCCATCCGTCCATCCACCATCCATCTATCCATCCATCTGTCCATCTATCTATCTGTCCTTTCATCCGTCCAACTGTCTGTCCTTTCATCCGTCCATACATCCATCCATCCATCCATCCATCCAACCGACCACCCCTCCATCTGTCCATTCATCTGTCCTTCCAACCCTCCATTCATCCCACTATCCATCCATCCATTCATCCATCCATCCATCCATCCATCCAACCATCCATCATCGGCCCCTGACAGACTCTGAAGCCTTTTTCTAATTCCTGTCACAAGATCGTAAACGAACAAATTGACCAACGAACCTACTGACTGACCAACTGACCAGCCGACTAACAAATCTACTGACCAGCAGACCAGGGTACTGGACCTTCACGTTCTACTGCAGGAGCTAAACATCTAGCCTCAGTTTCTTTCTCCGGCCTTTTTGCTCTTTTGACAAGAATCTGACTTTTTTGAGACCGGCTAAAGATAGAGATGATTTGATCAGAAGATAAATCCTAGTTCATACAAATCCAAAAAGTTAATGTCTACCAGAAACGCAAAGGTTTTGTTTAAAAAATATGTCAAATGTCTGAAGAACGTTCTAAGCAGTTTTTGATTTCCAATTCCCCGGTTGCTGCCCGGTTTGAGATGTTGTTTTCTGTTCCAGGAGGGCTCCAAAGGAAAGTAAAATGAACGGAGGAATTGTCATCTTCAAGCTCTGCACTCATATTTCACAATCCCGTTGTTCCATCCGTTAATGCACCCACGGGTGTTGGTCATAAAATGAAAAGTTGCCGCGTGGAAGCAGGAGGAGGATAAAACCAGGTCAAAGGTCAACGGTGTGGTGTGTTTTTTTTATGTGCACTAGTGATGCACAAGTGGATTCTGGCATCATCTATATCTGCACGAATATTTTCATCCGCCCACCAGAAGAAAACTGTGACTGAGACTCTCTGCCGAATATTTGTCTGTTTCTTTGTGAGGATTACAGAAAAACTATTCAAACCAAATTTTACTGTTCATTTGATGTTCACATGGGGCTGAAACCGGGGTCTCAGTGGGCTGAACAGAGACGCTGAAGTGGAAAGCGCAAGAGACAAGCGGCTACAGAGTTTTTGAAAGATGCTCAGAGAGTTTGTTGGAGTTGTCAGTAGATTTAGAGGCTGGCAGTTACTCAGACAAGTTTTCTTAAACCAAACTTACTGTTGTTGTGCCTCGGCGGAGGTTTGTGTTCTCTGAGGGCTTTATCTGGTTAAGGATATATTTTTATCCAGCAATCTGGATGACATCATCTGTTAAAAAGAACCAGAATCTTTTATAAAACGTGGAATGCTCCGATCTGCCGAGCGTAATCCAGCTGCATCACTAAACGTATTACACGCTTCAGCCTTCATCCTCGTCATCTATTGGAGAATCTTCTCACCTGACGCAGAGATGAAGGGGAACTGATCTCTCTCATGTTCTGACCCGTTGATGTAACTCTTCTTCTCAGTCCTCCTTGACCCTCTGCTGTCCAGGTTCACATTGACAGAGTGATATGGGATATGATCTCAGATCAAGTAGCCTGTAATGGGTTTCCGGCCCAAACCAGTCACCTGTGTCGGCTGGCCCGGTTCTGTTCCCCTCCTCAGCCTCACAGCATAAATAGAGAACAGTCTTAAATTTTGTGCGTGTGTGTGTGTGCGTGTGTGTGTGTGTGTGTGTGTGTGTGTGTGTGTGTGTGTGTGTGCAACCTGTGGTTCCAGCTCACCTTCTGTGAACCAAATACGACTTGTACAAATCAACGTCTCCACATCTTTATTTTACTATGAAGTACATCCTGCATAATTATTCACCTCATTATCTCTCAGGACTTTTCTCGGAGTCCAGAACTTTATTGCTGTGGCGCCGGTGTTTACACACACACACACACACACTCAGCATCTCAGCATCGCCTCCGAATCTCAGAGAAAAGCTTCTCTTGCAGGACCCAAACTCCATCCCTCAGGACCTTCACTGCTGCCATGACGACGCCTCTGAAGCTGGAGCTTTTTGAGAGCGAAGTGCTCAGGAGTCAGAATGCGAAGTCCGGTGATGGATGGTGATTGCGCTGGTCTGGTTCCAGCTGTACTTTGAGAGCCTGAAGTTAAAGACCCTCGCTGTGCCTGTTTCTGTGACGACAACTGTTTAAAATAATGTTTTCTCCCCCCGATAAAGAGGTGAGAAAAAAGCATGTTGCAGGATTTTAGCGTGGATAGTGATGTAATTACCTCTTAATGATCGATCTATGATTTATGATAATGTATTATATACTTTTATGAATTATACACTTATTATGTCCTCGAAAAGTCTGGGATATTATGGGATCCACATCCAGGCCGCGCATCAGTCATGTCAGCACAGCAAGCAACTTGTTTCGACTCTTTCCCCTTTTTACGAGGTTGTCGCAGCGGATCGTCTCGTTCTGCATTTTCATTTGGCATTGGTTTTTTACGCCCTTCCTGACACAATCCTATTTATCCGGGCTTGGGACCGGCACTAGCTGTGGCTGGGGAAGGCTGGTAGCACCAAGGACCTCGCCTAAGGATCCACGCCGGATTTGTGCCACGCCCTCTTTTGATTGGGATTCGAACCCCAGTCTCCTGAACCGTAGTTTTAGGGGTTGTAATTTTTCAAACTGTGGTCCGATATAGTCTAAATGTGGTGCCTGTGAATCGAGTGGAGGAGATAAATTCCTGGGGTTTTACTTCGATATTTCATATTTTACACACCAGGGGGAACTTTTTACCAAAAAAACACACGTTTTTGGGACATAACTTCATAACTACCTAATCGTTGGTCCCATTTGGTCCATATTTGGTGCATATGAATGGAAACGAGGAGATCTTACTTGCAAAAATAATACTTTACTGTAGCAGCTGATATTTTATATTTTACTCAGTAACGCAGTAACTTTTAACTTTTAGAAATATCCATTCCTGGACGACGTCTTGTTGGCGTAGATCTTGTTGGCATTGCGAGTCCTTCACTCCAACAGAAGATGTTATTATTATTAATTCATTACTGTATTTATATTCATCACATCACATCTCTGTCTCCCTGCCACAACAACAACAACAACAACAACAACAGGGTCATCTTATGGAAGTATCACAAGATACTGATCAGAAAATTTATGTTTTTTTTGTTTTCCCCCCCAAGAATCTCAGCTAAAAGCAGTTTCATCTTTGAGTAGGGGAAGATGTTAGAGGATTATCATCGAGGATGTTCTCCTGAACCCTGGGTTCTAATCTGGGCTCCACTGGTTCTGTTCATTTAGCAGCTATTGTCTGCACTGACAGATGTCATTATTAAAACCTGCTTATCTCCTCTCGGTGGGCGTCACGTAAGCTGGAGCCGTTACCATCTAGATTGAAGATATGAGAGGATAAATGCAGGCGTAGTTTTTCAGATATTTTATAAATCGTATGGATGATTTGTAAGAGGCTCTGAAATATAAATTTCCTAATTTCTGTTTCTTATATTCCTTTCTCTCTCATTTCTGGATGCATCACGTGGAAGTACGACTGATTATATATATATATATATATATTCTACATTATTAGAAGGACAGTAAGAAAACTGTATTCAGGGATATTCATTTAATTGTAATTAAAATCAACCGGAATCAGTAAAAAATGAAGAAATTGTAGTAAAAAACTAAAACCAAAGAAATAAATAAAGAAATCTGTATAGTTTATGGTAAAATAGTGACGGCTGTGGTTGCAAGGATTTTACCTGAACACATACGGTGGCCATGTAGAATAATGTAAGTATGCAGTATTATAGTATTATAATGTCGTAATACATTATAATAATTAAATACCTTAGGAAAAAAAAGTTTACAAGGCCTTTACATAAAACAACAGTAAAAAAAAATTTGAATAATGCATTAATAGTCATATATGATATAATATATAGGTAATAAATTCTTTTATATTTTTAACATCTTGTTCCTGGACACTGTAAAAATTGTTTTGGAAATTTTTACGATTTATATGCACCAAATTTGGACTAAATCGGACCAACGGTTGAGATGTTATCCGAAAGAAATATCGGACATTAGGCTCCCACTAGTGTTGGAAATATACAACCCACTTTTCCCTAAAATCAATCCAGTTCTTCCTCACACTAAGGTCTCAAATTCGAAAAAGATCCCTGGAAACAGTTTTTGTGTTACTACGTCAACGCGAAGGATCCGCGGCGGAGATGTTGAATCATAACATCTCTGACTTTTCGGGGATATAATCCGTTTTTTATTCAAATATCATTCAATTGTTGTTTAAAAAAAAACATTGTAAGAGGTTTTTCTGGGAGACGGGAAACGAATCGCCAACCCCAGAATCAGATATACGACTTTTAC
The DNA here is from genome assembly GCA_009660295.1 of Lophius piscatorius. Taxonomy (NCBI): domain Eukaryota; kingdom Metazoa; phylum Chordata; class Actinopteri; order Lophiiformes; family Lophiidae; genus Lophius; species Lophius piscatorius. The sequence continues at coordinate 71,796 of VRLP01002074.1, read as the reverse complement.
TGATTGTAATGTGTCATCTGAGCAAAAATAACATACAAAGAAGGCGTTTGAATTGTACAGCATGGTTTCAATTTTCCGTCCCTTTTGGAACACAATGATAAAAAAGAGACATCCTTGCTAAAAAAAAAACACAATCTATGGGATGTAAGGGGAGGAAGGGAGGTGACAGGAGTGAGGAGAATAAAAAAAAGCCTGAAAGTTTGAATCCAAAAGTTTGGATTGAAAAGGTGAACGATGGGCGATGAGTGAAGACCTCAGGGGGGGAGAGGGAGGGAGAATGAGAATGAGAATGGCGGCGGGGAGTGGGCATGCAGGCGGCTGGTAATAAAAGAGCCGTCAGGTCTGCGGGAAAAAGTGACCGTCAGGAGAAACGATGGGAATACAGGAAGAAGAATGAGATAAAAAAAAAAAAGGAGATACAGCAGCAGGTGACGAGATGTGACATTTCTGAAAACAGGGGGGACGGATGGGAGTTTATTCGGTGACAGTCTTATAGTCCAGAATATCACAGACATCAAAAGAAAGCACGAACAATAACATGTGATATTAATATACCTGAAAAGTCGCAGATATGATATCATCGTTTGTTAACGTCTGCGGCAGATAGAGAATTTTGTATATCTGTCAGCGCGATTAAGTCTGAAACTCTTTCTTGGATCATTTTCAAATCTTATACCCACATAGAACTTAGTGTGAGGAAGAACTGGAGTGATTTGGGGAAAGCTCGGTTGTATATTTCCGACACTAGGAGGAGCTTTATCTTCAGAAGCTTTTGGGCCATCAGTTTTCAACCGTTGGTCTGATTTTTGTGGAGCTTTTTTTTTTTTTGTCACAAAGAATCCTGTTGACATTACTTCACACTCTGCTTGTACAACGCAGGGGATTGAGGACTTCTTGGGGATATACCCTTGCTGTCAGGGGACAACGGCATAGACCTAGTTCACAACAAAATCTCTGCCACAAAACGAAAATCGGGTTTATTATATATCCACTGGCATCTCATGAAAGAAAGTTTGAGCAGTGCAGAAATATCCTCCAGAGAAAACCCACCAGTGTTCTTTCTAAACTCCACTTTCTCTCTTGCAGTTTTCCTCGGAGGCGAGACGGAGTCTCACTTCTGAGCCGCAGAGAAAATCCTCTTCTCCATCTATCTTTAAGCGTCCCAAATCTTGCGGCAGAGACATCGGGGGGGGGGAGGAGAGAGAGCGTCTGGAGAGAAAGCTTCTTCAAAAACCTTTAATGAAAACTAAAAGGTCAAACGGCCGGAGACCATCAGAGGTAATCTTCAGAACGTTCTTCGTCTTCACGTTAAACTAGGACTGCAGCCAAAACCATAGAAAAAATGGACACACCGTAATTTCAATGCAACATTTTTACAATATTCGGAAACAAGGTCTTTAAAATAGTCCTTAAATACGTATTATATTGTATATTATCATTGATGTATTAGTCGAAATGTCATTTACTGACGTTTTATGCGAAATCATTTCGACGGGTTAAAGGTTTATCTTTTTTTGGCTATGGTATTTTATATCGTTATGTTTTACTACTTTATTATACGATCATGCCGAATATGTAGAGTATCAAAAGTTAAATAAAGTAACATTCATTTACAAAAAAATACCTTGAAATCAACTGGATTTTTGCAAATTTACGCTGTTTCAGTAGAAACGAACGGATTTTCTTGCAAAACGGTTAAAAATGAAATTGAGATTTTCACACCTGCAAAATCTAATATGAACTACTAACTACTTTAACATTTAGTTATTCACTTGTGACATCAGAATATTTTACTGTTGTGGTTTTGCTATTTTATAAAAAATTCTATCATTTTATCAAAATTCGTTTTTTTCAAGATTCTTACTATAAAAACTAAAAGCTGTTTTTCCCTTTTACAGTTTACGGAATGTTTAACAAGGATGTTAGCTTCTGATTTCCTTTTCTAGAGTTGCGCATAAAAGAAAACAAAAAAAGAGGAAGATGTAAACAAAGATGGTGCCGTGGGAAAAAAAAAAGAAAAGAGCAGAACTAGATGGAAGAAGTGACAAGAATATCTTATGATGGAATACAAGTGACAAACAAACACCAGAATGAAACTCTCTTGCTCATCCGTTTCTACGTAAAATAAAAAATGTAAGCAATTCTTAATCGCATTTGTTGTTTGTTTGTTTGTCTGTTTATTTTGTTGTTTGTCTGTTTGATCGTGAGTAAGATTATGGAAAAACTACTGGATGTATTTGAATGAAATTTTACCCAAAGGTACGTTTTGGTAGATCCTAGACGTGATTCCATCTTGGTAACATTAAAAGGTTAAATAATATAAAAATGATGTCATAGCCCAACCTATGACTTTTAATTACGGTAGCTGCTTTCTGCATTTTTGCTAATATTTGTATTTTCTTATATTATATATTTTTTATTTATCTGCTTTTACCATGTAGCATTTTGGGATTTGATCCAAATGTAAAATGCGTAATAAATAAAATGTATTATTATTATTATTATTATTATTATTATCAGCCGTTTGGAGTAGTTACGTCACAATGTGGCTAGTGTTGCCTTTGATCTTTTGATTCCTTTGATGTTTCTTTTGTGTAGGAGCTTGGGGCTCAGTTTCAATAGTTGATTTGATTCTTTTGATGTTCTTTCAGTGGTGGAAGTTGGGGCTCAGTGGGCTGGACAGAGACGCTGAAGTGGAAGGCTGTGAAGGCCATCGTTTACTAAGCTCCCTCTAAAAATGAATTCTTCTGAAATTAACCAGATTGCAACATAATCCGATGAGTCATTCAAGTTGTGTTAGTTGGACAACTTTTACTTTTTATCTCCACAAGTACAAAGAAGGGGTTCATCTAAAGTTTCAAGGACGTCGGCCCCTCCTTCACTTCCTCCTTATATCTGCTTCTCCTCTCAAACACCTCAATTCTGTTCCCACTCAACCAAACCTGCCCGCCAAATTAAGACTTATAATATTAACATTTTGCAAATATTTGCAAAAAGAAAAGGTTTTGACGAAGCTTCCGGCTGGAACATCAGATTTATGTATAAAAATTTGTTGGTGTTAATTATTGTTGAGTCGGTTAAAAACCGCAGGGTGAAATAATGTGATTTTTTACCGTGTAATTATATTCTGAGTTCTTAAGTGGTGGGAGATTAACTAATCCTGAAGTCATAATAATGAAATAAAATTGAATATAGTCCATCACTGAGCGATAAAAAAAAAACTGTCGTACTATGAAAAACACATTTCAACCTTGTCTCCAAGAAATGTTATTTATACGGAACTAATTTAGAAAAGCGAAGCACATTCAACGTGCTGAGTTATTTAAAACACGAAAGCCCCCCTTTATTTATGAACTCAAAAGTTGTTTTTTTTTGAACGGATCAAACAAAAATTAAAACTTTCACAAAGTCATTTGGTCACATCTAATTTTTGAGGGCTTATAACTCATAACGCATCATTAAAATTAATCGAAAAGCATTAGGGGCTGAAGAAGAAGTTTTTGCAATAGTTTTTAACTTTTACAAAAATGTCTTTTCTAAAAGGTTAAATTTTTGCAGCATATTTATGAAGTTTTTGCAATAAAACTAGATTAAAAGTTAAGCGTCTGACTTTATTTATCTCAGCCATGCATCTCTACCAGAGAGGATCTTTGTCCCTACCACAGCTAATGTTTACTTGTGTGTGTGCGTGTGTGTGTGTTTGTGTGTAAGTTGGTTTGTGTGTATATGGGTGTGTGTGTATGTCTGTGTGCTGGTTTGTGTGTTTGTGTTTGTGTATGTGTGTGTTTGTTTGAACGTCCTGCTGCAGTTGTGTCTTGAGTGACAGAGAGGGGGCGGGGCTAATGGCAGAGCCCAGACTCTGTTAGGCAACAAAATAAGAAGATGTTTTTGGTTAAATCTTCTGGTTAACAATATTTTTTGATACGTTCGAAATGTATAATTTCTCGGGGATATTGCCGCCTGTTCGTTTCCTAATCCCCACAGGTGCTGAGATTTACCTTTTTGATCCTTTGTCTTCAACATCCACTTTGAAGACTCCGCTGAATTACCTTGAAGTGCATGCTTCAAACATTTCCCTCATCCGGGCTTCGCTGTCTTCCCTGATGCTTTCAGAACCACTCACCATTGTGTTCACTTGTCTGCGGTTTGTGAGGCCGTTACTTTCCCTCCTCCGTGTGTTCTTTTAGCACGCGTTATAAATAAACCGTCATTGTTTTTATCTTCCTCACTACCTTTTAGTCTGCAGGGTTTCATCTGTGTTCTAGAACTTTGTCCGTTACCCCGGTTACTCTCACTCGTCTTTGTGAGAGAGTGAGAGTTTCATGACTACATCCAGTCATTAGAGATGGATGGATGGATAGAAGGATGGATGGATAGAAGGATGGATGGATGGATGGATAGAAGGATGGATGGATAGATGGATGGATGGATGGATGGATAGAAGGATGGATGGATGGATGGATAGAAGGATGGATGGATGGATGGATAGAAGGATGGATGGATGGATGGATAGAAGGATGGATGGATGGATAGAAGGATGGATGGATGGATGGATAGAAGGATGGATGGATGGCTAGAAGGATGGATGGATGGATGGATGGATGGATAGAAGGATGGATGGATGATGGATAGAAGGATGGATGGATGGATGGATGATAGATATACATATACACACACACATATATACACACATATATATATACATACATATATATGTATACATATAAACACACATATATACACACATATATATATACATACATATATATGTATACATATATACACACATATATATATATATACATATATATATACATATAAACACACATATACACACATATACACAAATATATATAAACATACACACACAAATAAATGTGTATACAGAAACAGACATATATATATATACACATACATATACACACATTCGTTAATACATAAAAACATATACATATACACATCTACACAAATATATACACATAACTATTCACATATATATATACACATACATATACACACATAAACACAAATATATACATATATATAGACATAAATATAAACACAAATACATGCACATATTTACACATGCTGTATGTGTATTTGTATATATATATATACATATATATATATCTATATACATATATATAGATATATATATCTATCTATATATATGTATATATATATGTATATATACATATATATATCTATATATATATAGATATATATATAGGTAGACGAGCGTATCTGTATTCTGTGATGCGAAGGCTTTTGTTGTCTCTCTCACTCCCCTCGCTCCCCCCCCCACTTAAAGAAAGGACAATCAGAGTGTAGAGCACATGAGGGAGAAACACTTGGGTTCCCGCCAGAGTTCACCGCCATCAGCAGCAGCATCGACGGCCCTGTTCCTGTTTGTAGCCCGCGTTATCCTCCGGTGTGTCGCCGTCCTTCTCCGGACCCCACTCGGAGTGGAACGGCCATTGTTTCCCCATAAAAACACAAACTCCCTCCAATCCATCCTCTCAGGCTCCACGCTCTGGAACATTGACAGAGCGGTCCAAACAATGGACCCCTGAATAACCGTGAAGCTGGATTTGCAGACGATTCCACTGTAATTGGAAAACCCCCTAATGAGTGGGTCTGAACACACGACCGTGGGCCCCCATGCTTGAAGCCCAGGAGTGGGTATTGTGTTTCTCCTCTGAAGGCTGACCGCTCTGGTATTGTCTGTGCATGTCTGATTGGATGAGAAGATTTTCCTGTTATGCTTTTCGGAGAAGAAATCTTTCCCACAGTGGATTTCCCACCCTTGGAAAGACTGCAAACCTACTGACCAGAGGCGTAACTCATGTTAAAAGCGCCAAGGGCAGGGAAAGCATTGGGCCCCCCCTTTATCTTTTTATATTATACATATTAATATATGTTACAGATAATATATATATATACAATATTTATAAACAGTGTTAAGTATTTTACGATAAAGAAAATAAGGTGACCATTTACAAGACATTACAGTCAATAAATAAACTTAAATGTGCACCTTTTAAATACTTAATTACATACAATTTCAGTAAATTACAGTCATTTCCCAGACTTTTAAGCTAAAAAACAAAAAATTTTGCCAAAATATGTATATCGCATCTGAAGCATCCTTTGTCTCTCAAAATAATGGGATAGCTGTTGCTAAATGGTTAACGTTGGTTATTTAAATAATATTTTTACTGGGATGGATTCTTTGTGATATTATGGAATTGTTCCTTTAATAATTTTTTAGTTTGAATTTATTATTTGAAGTTATTTACCTTACAGTTTTCTCTACTTTCAATCTCTGCCGTTTAAGTTTTAAAAAAAAGTTGTGATCTCCTGTAATTTTATGTTATTAATTATGTTACCTTAACCAGGTTGACATTATATGTTTTTTTTTTGAAAATGGTAAATTACCAAAATGTCTTCTACACCTGTTACCATATTTTTTACGGTAAATTTCTGCCAACCACAGCTGGAAGTATTTTACCGTTAATTTTATGGATTTTTTTAATAGTATATATAAACATATATATATATATATATATATATATATATATATATATATATATATATATATGAGACACGAAAACTAAACTGTGATTCATTCGTAAATTCAGATTTTTTTTTTTTTAATGTAATTTATTGAACAATATATGAATAAATTGTGGCAGTAATTAGTAAGAAAAATATTGTGTTTATGTTACACAGTAATGTTAATTTTCTCCGTCATGTTAAAAAAATTGTGTAGCTAGCTTGACTTATTTTAATAAAGTGGGGTGCCAGTCAGACAAATAATAAATAATGGGAACAAAATTGGTTTTGTTAAATCACACCCAAATTATTACAGACACAGATACAAATAAATGTAAAAAAAAAAAAGGATTTCAGCCTCACACAAGCAAAAGAAAAAAACACAACTTGGCATGATTCCAAAATAAAAAATTGGAAATAAGAATGGAAGAGCCAGACTTGGAGTGGTCCGTTCCGGTATAAATCTATTTCCGTGTTTTCCAACAACCCTAAAATAAATCAGTCCAATCCAGGGAAGGCAACCTAAAAAGAGCAGCACAATATAATCCATCCAGGGTTTTACCACGGATCCTCTCGGATTCCTCGAACCAGGAAGTTAGAAAGAGTAATAATAGTGTCTCTCAGAGTAGTCCTATGACAAATCTAATGTAATCATATGTAAATGTATTTTTTTATAATCTTATAATCTATATAAACTTTATATAATCTTCTCTTTTCCCCCTCCCTCATGCCTTTTGAATCATTCGTCTCTATTTCCTCTCTATCCATGAATTAATGAAGCTGAGGACAACTTGCTTTTCCGGAGAGTGGGTTTTTAAAGTTCACGGAAGAGTCCAGTCACATCTAATGAATCTTAATAAAGGAGGCGAGCCGCTGCTTCCTCCTGCTCTTCATCTTCTCTGAGTGGTTGGTGAGGAATGCCTCTTAATTAGAGGCATTAAACCTCCGGAGGCAACAAAAAGGAGTTTGTGGGCTTCTATCGTTCGTGTACTGTTCACCTATGACCACAAATATAGTTTTACTCTTTAACTATATTTGTCAAACTTGGGTGTGTAGAACCCCCGGGGAACACGGACCGATCGATGCAAAATAACTCTGACAAACTTCAGATTGAGCTCATTTATACCGCTCACACTGTTCCAAGTTTTAATTAATGATATTATTGATTGTTACTGACACTTTTTGTAACTTTTTTGGTTTTACATTCTTTATTGTGTTTGTGGTTCTATTTCACATTTTACCTACTTACCCAATCAACTACCTTACTATCTACCCAACAACCTCCTACCTACTAACCTCCTACCTACTAACCTCCTACCTACCCATCCACCCAACTACCTACCTACCTACCCATCCACCCAACTACCTACCTACATACCATCCATCCACCCATCTACCAATCCACCTACCTACTTACCTACCTACCTACCTACCTACCTACCTACCTATCTATCCCCACCCTTCGATCCAGCCGTGGGTCTTGTGCTGCTCTCCTAACTTTTATTGTGATTAGCTCTCTGGTGATAAAACTGATTTGCCTTCACTCTTGGCTCACGGTTAAAATCAAACGTCCCTCCTCCCGGTAACAGAACGTCGATCTCCGGATGTCTCGGCCCGTTCCTTTGGCACCAAGGCATCAGTCGTCTCCTGAGGCTCGAACGAGATACGCCGCAACCTGCCCGAGTTTAAATTTGATTGGCAGGCACGGCGGCCCTGTTGGGTTTCCTCTTAATAGCGGTGGCGTCCATCTGATCTGCCTTTTGTCCCACCAGACGTGTGTGTTTACAGCAGGATCACCTCCTCCACCTCCACAGCAGCGGAGTAATACCAGAACTATGACACTCTCTCCCTCTCGGTGCTCCACAGGGAGGGAAGATTTTCTGTTTTTCTTTTCAGTCATCCTGACAGCTGCATTGACCCCCCCATCGCTCCCCCTCTACATCATTATTGACGCTCGGTCGTCCTCTGGTAAATATTATAACGCTAGAAGCTCCTCTTGACAAATCCTACGCGTCGCTCCGTCGGTGACCCAGAGAGAGGGAAGCTAGAATCAGCAAACCTCAGCAAGATTGTCCGGGCCCAGCTGTGGCGGTACGTCGGACAGCACCGCTGAGAGTTTGTCGGGGCGTAATTAGAGAGCCAGACGAAAGGAAACCGCTCATGTTCCTTGTTAAACATGCCGTAGGCTATACGCTCCATGCACAGAGCTGCGTGGGGGTCAACAGGTCGGACCGGAGTGCTGAAGTTTCCCGTATATGTTTCCCGAGTTCGGCTGAGGTAAGCGTCTATTGGTAGCATGTGTGGGGAACCAAGAGTTGTAAAGTAAATGTAATTATGGCCGTTACCACTACAGGTTCTACCTGGAAGGATTTTATATATTCTACTTAAATCACTTTACAGCGGTTTGAAATCCGTTTGTTGTTTTTATACTGGATCTGGTCTGATTGGTGGCGGCTTTCCTGACCTTTAAATAAAATCTAGGTCTACCTTGTCGTCATATAAATATACACATCTACACAAACAGATATACACACATGAATATAAACATATCTATACACCTACATTTACACACATGAAGACACATATATACATAGATATACACATTACCTAAATCAATCCAGTTCTTCCTCTCACTAAGGTCTATATGGACATAAAATTTGAAGAAGATCCATGATATAGTTTGCGAGTTGTCGCGTTAAGACGGAGGATATCTCGGTATATGAAGAGAGAGAAATCTGTCCACAAACCACATTTACAAGAAATGTTCACGTCTCCAGCTGTTACACAAACTGAACTGCTTTGATTTGGGCCCCAAATTTCTGGAAGTTGTCTAAAGAAGCCCTGCAATTTTTATTTATGCAACCTGCTTTGATGATGAAACCGAAGGCAAATTTCCACTTTGTGGTCAATAAAGTTTTCCTCTTCGTATCTGCAGCAGCAGTGGAAACGCTAAAGACTTTTATTTCCTGACTTTTCGGGGATATAATCAGGCTCCCGTGGAGAGATGATGTCATGTATTGTTTGACTTACGTCTCTGTTACCGGGTGAATAGTTGCTCTTGTAATTAGAGCTTCTTTTATTAGCGAATGGCGGCGGGTTTGACGGGCTACTGGCAACTACAGAGCAACACACGCCACGCTCATGTCATGTCGCCCTGCTATAAAGACGCTCACTCCTCAGCTGGAGCCGGACTGTTATGGGATGTGACCCGTTGTCCTGCTGCTCTTGGCTGATCCTTCGCTGCCATCCGTGGGGTCTATTATTCTGCCAGGCTGATTGAAGCGGAGAAATCACTTGGATCCACCAGACAAAGAAACATCAAACTATAATCTGCGATGAAATGTCATACATTCTCTTAATGTCACCTACATCTGTCTGTCTGTTAGCAGCAGTTAGTAGCTACTAAAGGGTAGCAGTTGGCGGCACTTTGCAGCTAGGTGCGGTTAGCAGCTATTAGATTCTAGCAGTGAGCTGCTGCTAGAAGCTAGTAGCAGCTAACACAAAGAATGAGAAAATCAACCGGGCTTTTAAATTGTTGGGAATGCTGGAGGTCCTTCCCCTCCTAGCAGAAGAAGAAGCAGATCAACCGCCAACATGGTTTTTGGGGACTTTTTGGGGCTATGCGCTTGCTATCGGGGACAATAGATGAGGAGTAATTTTGTGGAATAAGTGCCAACGGAAAAAAATAAATAAAATTTAGCTGCGGTTGGCCATGAGGCCAAAGCGATGTCAGAAAATGAATTAAGCTCCAGTTAGACGTGGAGGAGAATTATAGCGTAGAAAAAAGTTTCACTATAAAAAATATGTGGGACTCGGGTTCGGCTTGCGGGGGAGGATGAGGAGCGGCTGGGCGCTGAAGAATCAATTCACCACGGAGAGAATAGAATCGAGTGGCTGATGATTTAAGATCGCACCGTATTGCCAGCCAGCAGCGGAGGTTTACACTTATTATGAAAGGCCAGGAGAGAGTGGATGAATCTGAAAGGTAGCGAGGGTAAGAGGGGTAAAAGGGGCGGAGGGATGTAAGGGCCTGAGTGGAGGTCAGGGTGAAAGCTTCCAGTAGAAAAATGGCGCCAAACTCTTGAGTTTTAAAATTGCTGCCTGAGTGAGTTCATCTACCGGTTTCACCGCGTCTTCTCAGAACATTGTGTGTGAGAAGGAGGTGGAATGACGCCGAACACACTCTTATCTTCATTTATGGACCCTGAGCTAACTGAATTTAAAATAGGAGAAGACAGCGTCTCCGTTATAAACAACATTCTTGTGTGTGTTTTTTTTCTTCCCATGATTCACACTTTCATCATACTGGCCTTTTGAAAGTCCACGATGATTCAGCATTTAATTCATGATGATTTGTGAGGCGTCTGGTTTCGAAAAAAAGGCTTTTTCTTGAATAAGACCACAGTTTTCCTCACTTGTTCTGACCGAGCAGGTGAGAGAAAGAGAAAAAGGAAAAGACTCTTTATCATCTCCGGAGCTGTAGAATATAATCCTTAACAGGGTCTGTAACAGCAAGATTGGAGGGAATAATTATGTATTAAAAATGCGGAAATGAATGTAGAATTCTCAATTATATATATAATATTATCAAGTCACAGTTACGGCCCCAGAAAGTCAGGGATAATCGCCATCGCCGCTGCCTAACTCAAAAACTGTTTCACGGATTATGTTCAAATTTTATACGCCCATACACCTCAGCGCGAGGAAGAACTGGATGGATCTTGGGGAAAGGTTGGTTGTTTATGTCCGACACAAGGGGGAGCTTTATCTACAAATGTTTTCAGGCTATAAATTCTCAGCCGTAGGTCCGATCGACTCCAGGAATCGGATTATTACACTAATAATTAATATTTTACTCACTAGGGGAAGTTTTGTTTGGGAAAAACACTGTTTTTTTGGACATACCTCAAAAACTAAATTATGGACTATTTTCAAACTTTATACGTCGACTTTAGTTGGAGGATGAAGTGGATTGATTTTGGGAAAGGTCAGTTTATTCATTAATAATATTTTTCTTTTTTATTAATTATGTGTATTTATCAGATTTATGATGTATTTATTATGTGTATTTATCATATATTACTCTTGATGTTCATATTGTACTCACTGGGGAGAGCTTTGTTTTTGTTTTGTTTTTTTTTACAAAATAAAGTCTGTTGCAGATCACATTTAATTTGAGGAATTCACTCAAGGGGATTGTTAGTAAAACGCAGGGGGTTGGGTGCTTTTCAGGGATATAGAGATGATAGCATAGGCCTATTCTGATCAAAATAATTAATTTTATAAAGACAATAATAATATAAAATAAAAAATGTGAACATTTTCTAGTAATTTTACTCTAATAGTTCATATTTTACTCACTAGGGGGAGCAGTTTTCAGAAAAACACCCTTTTTCAGACATAACTTCCGAACCGTTGTACCGATTTAGTCCAGCTTTGGTGCATAAGAATCGACTTTAGGATATTTATCTTATAAACGTACAACATTTTACTGTAATTGTTGTGTTTTAATCTCTATGTGGACTTTTTTAATGAAAAAAGGGCTTTTCCTCAGAATTAACTCAAGGAGATCTGTCTCGTAAATATTATATACGTTTATGTTTTCTAATACTTCATGTTTTACTTCATAGAGGGAGCTTTTTCTTTTTTCTTTTGCCATAACCACACATTTCATTTGTGGAGTTCAATCAGTGGGATTGTTGATATCCTTGCAAACAAGATAATCTAGAAATGAACAAAAAGTGTTTTTAAAAAAAAAACACGTATCAGTATAAATGGAAGCGGTCGCACGGAACCATCCCAGTTGTGTGTTGGTTCCCTGCAGGCATGAGGGTCTAATTGTTTTCAATTCTAAATGGAAATGTAATCAAAAGATCGTTTAAGTGTCACAAGTTCCGCCTGAACCAATTTGGATTTAAATACGGCGTTGGTGGTTGACTGAGAGCAAATACGTTGCTTTAATAATTCCATTTTACTCATAAACTGTGTTGATTTAAACAGGAATACGTTTATATAAATGTAAAGGAGCAAATGCTGATTTTTAACAGGAAACACATTTAGCTCTAAACGATGATTCAAAGGATTTGTCATATTTAAAATATCCAAATATTCAATAAAATATGAACATAGATGCTAAATGCTAAATCTAAATATTACTTTAGATAATATTTACGGTTGTATGAGGTGGCGGAGGGGTTTGAGTACCCTAGTGATCCTAGGAGCTGGGTTGTCGGGGGCAATTTGTCCCTGGTAGGGTCTCCACTGGCAAAGAGGTCGTAGGTGAAGGGTCAGACAAAGAGAGGTCAAGACCCTTGATGAGAGAAAAAATCGATGACTCGTGTATCCTGTCTGAGGCCATGGTTCTCAACCGGAAAAAGATACACTTTACAATTTGATGCCTTTGAAAAAAAAGAAATGTTATGTTCAGCTCGAAACCGTGAGTTGGGATGAAACCTCGCTTTTTAACGCCGACTGATGAGTTCATCTATGAACGCGTTGCCCTTGAAACGACCTTGCAGACGTATGAAACCAATGAATAGCCCGCGCTACGATAGCTCTTATCTGCTCTGGGAAAAAGAAGGAGAAAAAAACGGCGGCTCGGCGCCGAAGTTGGCCGCCATCCGAGCCGAGCGAAGAGAGAGGAGCAGCCAAATCCTCCCCTCTGATCCCATTGATGTTCCAGCTTAACTCTAATTGAGGAGGTGCTCACTTGACGGAGCGCGACTCCCTCCCATACTAGTCACTTAAGAAGTTCTGCTTCAGCCGAAAACGACGCCCTCCTTTACTTCCTTAGGTCCTGAAGTCAACTTTTAGCTGAGTCACCTCCAAACATCTGATGGATTGCTGATCGCGGGTAGAAGAGGGATCGCTATATTTTTAGAAAGTGAACTGGGCGAAGGAGCGTTTTGAAGAAAATGGATTCAACATCGTCCGCAGCAGATCCTTTCGTTTTAACGCCATAACTCCAAAAATATTTCATGGATCATTTTCAAATTTAATAAACACATAGACGTTAGTGCGAGGAAGAAGTGGTCTGATTTTGGGAATGGTTAATTGTATATTCATGACACTAGGGGGAGCTTTATTTCCAAAAGTTGGTCCGATTTAGTCCAAATTTGGCGACTATGGATCGACTTAAATAAAAACTATCTTATACATGTTGTGCTTTAATAGTTAATATTTTAACTCACTCGTTGATTGACCTTATTTTTAATGAATAATAGTGTGGACATAACTTCACATTTAATTTGAAGAGTCCAACCAGGGGGCTTACGTGTACAATGCAGGGGATTGGGGTCTTTTCGGGAGTATACACCTGCTGTTGGGGACGACAGCATAAAATTAATAAATTAATTTATTAATTTATTGACCATCTAATAATGAACTTTAGTTTGTTTTATATTCAACTATCTGGTATAACATTTTATTTTGATTAACCTACTTATATACTTTTATCTTTTGTGTTATTTTCCTTTTAATACTTTACCTTTTTTTTTTTTTTCCTGAATCAACTTTAAACACACATCCTTGTATTTTAGTATTTTATTATTTTAGTATTTTATTTCAGGCTCTTAGACTCTCATTTACTTCTGACATATTTTATATAGTTTTTATTCTATACCTTCTCTTTTTTAGTTTTAGTTTCCATCCTCTGGCGTTTCCTCACACCCACGCCGAATAATGTAAAACACATTGTTTCATTTTATTTGTACGAAAAGTGCGATATAAAAAAAAAAAAAGAAGTATGTTTGACTTATGAAGCCGTTGCTTAAATTTAATCAGGATAAATTTTGGTTTTTTTTTGCAAATTTGGGTCACAGTTTATTTCTCATACCATCCGGTCACTTACACTTTTTATCATCGAGATATCAGCCGTTCTCACCGGCTCGTAAAAATCTATCCGATTACACGGTGACACGCTTCCATCGTTAGCCAATCATCTCGGAGCTGGCCTTTTAAATGTTGTATCTCTTCAGGTAGTCAAAGTTTCAGCTGCTTCCCACAACCTCCACTTCTCCATCGCCTCCCAATCTTGGCAGATCCGCCAACTTCCTCATCAGTCTCAGCAGAGTCATCCGCCGTCACCGCCACCATCAGAGTCGGGACCCAAAGGGAGGAGCGGATCCTGTTGCTGCTCCGAGCAGAAACCCCAATCCCAATCCCCCTGAACAGTCTAGAACTTTCTGACCAACTAATTATCACTCGTCTCTCCTGATTGAAATGACAGCTGACGTCTCATACCGATGTCTCATACCGCTTCCTCTTATTAATCATGAGAGATGTCGTTATGTCTCCATTTACAGCCAACAGAAGGTGTGAAGGTGTTTTTCTCTCGGTGTTATATCATCAAAAAGTCAAAGTGGACTTTATTTTTCAATTAAGCCATTTATGCAAAGCATAGAAAGGATCGAAATAATCGTCCTCCCCTCGAGCCTAACGTGGAAAATAACACAGAAACAAAGCAAAAGGGGAAATAAATAAACAATTAAATAACAGTCTAAATTTACCATAAAATGAGAAATTGTCTGGCCTACCATGATTTTAAATAGTAAAAAAAATAAACGACATATTGTTAGTGAAGTTTAATTAGATAATCTCGGCATTTCTTCCATCATTAAAATGTTGAAATCTCTTAACTGTTTTTGGTGAATCATGTTTTTAGAAAATGATTTGACCCATATTTGACTCTCTTTTTTTTTGTTGGCTGAATCAAGTTACATAGTTCTGTTAAGTCTGTCGTCACATGAACATCCTACATGTTGAGTTTGACTTTCTCAGTAGCAATGATTAATACCCTCTCGGTGGTCCTTTTTGGTCTGTGGTGTCCCACAGGGCTCCATCCTCGGCCCCTTAGTGTTTAGCATATACATGCTGCCACTGGGTCACATTATAAACAGGTTTAGTCATATTTAGATTTTTTTAAATTTGGATTTCTGATGTCCGCGGGAGATCAGGTAGGACACCTTAACATCTCTTCTGCCTCGAGAATGAGCAAAGCTCTTGTGATATTTTTCAGATCGCAGAACTGCGTCGCTCGGTTCATTGAGAGCGGATTAAACTCGGAGAACGAGCAACCAGACTGGACAGCGGCCAGAACCGCCGCAGTCCAGTCTGGTTGCTGACATGGAGGGTCGGTCCGACTCGGATGACATGTCAGTTACTGTCAGAACCCTGACATCTACTCTCTGGAGGAGATCAACGATCTTCTGGATGATTCTTTTGGAAGGGTTGTAGGTGTGACTGAATACTTTCCAGATATAAGAAAGTTCATACAAACAGTGAGTTTCCCCACCTACAGAAGGTTGTAGGTCAGGACACGCTGGACAAAAAAGAAGCCTCTTCACTGCTCTGGCCCTCTTCCTCACACATGCAGAACTTAAAGGTGGCCTCTTTAAACATAAACGGAGGTAGAACAGCACAAAAAAAGAACGAATAATATTAAATATGTAAAATAAAAACATTGTATGAAGAGAAAACTTTAATGTGACGTTAGCATTTTGCTAATTGACACATTCCCACCTCCTTCATTCCTCAAAACATTCCTCTGTTCTCCCACTGATCCTTCCCATTATTCAAAGATCCACTTGTTACTAAGACACGTCTTTTCCTCCACAGGTAAATGTTTGATGCAGCTGCTAATCCAGAAGTTCTCACCAGTGAGGGAAAGAACTCCTTCACACAAGGGAACAGAAAAAGAGTTTAATCACAGCGACGCGATCGGTGGATTACGGAGCGAGCCTGAAGCCTCCGGTGAGGAACGCAGTACGGAAAGACGCGGTTCCTCCTGCGCTCGGGGGGGGAAACGGATCATTCCAAGAGGAGAGCGCGGAAGCAATCAGGGAAGTTACTTATTTTCAGATAAAGTCACAGTAATAGGTTATGTGCACACACACACACACACACACACACACACACACACACGCCAAATGACACTCGCTGCAAAATCAAGACGCCGGTCCGGTTACGCAAACTCCGACTCGTCTCAGGATTAAGGGCTCAAGGGTGGCGAGTGTGCAAAAGCGAGATACCGCCTCGCACTCCTCCGACATACACCTCTATATTTTATCGGCACTGAGTTTGTGCAGATTAGCATCTGTGGGAAAATAATGCCTGTATTTTTTTCCCCCGCTTTAGATCCCAGCCCTTGCATCTCATCTCAGATATATTCCACTCATGGCCAGCGATGCAAGACGGGTGGAGGAGCCCGTCACACCATTTATTATAATAATAAAAAAACACCTTGGGAGCGGTTTTCGGACTCATTAGCCTTGGATCACACTGAAATACTAAGGATAGCGTTTTTTTAGCGCTGATATTATTACGTCAGGCGGTACCGACGGCGCCGAGCTCATCAAGAGCCTCCATATGAAACAGAGCGAGGATGATGGATGTAAGCAGACGCAGACCGACCGCTCTGTTTCCTCATGTGCCAGGAAGAAAACAAAAAAAATATTCTTCTGGTATGCGATGTTTGCCTTTGTTGTGTTTTTTTTCAGCAGAGGTATTTTTCTCATAAACGTTAAGTGATGAATGTTTGGCTGCGCAAAGTGGAATTTTAATTCGTAACATCCTGACTGAGGATGTTACCATGGAGACCGGAGGTGCTACGGGAAAGTAGCGAGAGGCGTGTGGTTGTAAGTCGTTTGGTGCGTTGGGGAAAGCTTGGTTGATACTTGAGTAAGTAAACAAACACAAACACGCCTGCAGGATGCTGCCAGGAGATGAGAGAGAAAAAACATACACGGATTAAATTCACCCACACATCCTTTATTGATCTCGTGTAAACAAACATATAACCCAGTTCATCTTCGATGTCTGCTGCAGGAGGGTGAAGGTTATCTAACGTTATGTACTGCTACAGGAGTGAGATATGGTAACGTAGATAGCAATAAAAGGCACTCAGAGAGTGAAAACCTCCACCAAAACACAACCGTACCTGAAGTTTAGGAAAAGTTCATGCAGATTCCTCCATTAATGACTTATTTATAGCCAGCCTCTTAATCTACGGACAACTCCAGTAAACGCAACCTTCAACTTAGTCGGTCGACTCCTGCGACTTCCACTTCAGTGTCTCTGTACAGCCCACGAACACCCAAGCTCCACCCCCAAAGGAACCTCAAAGAAATCAAAGGAACTCTTGAAAGTAAGCCTAAAAAAACATCAATGGAATCAAAGAACAAAGGCGACAATAGCCGCATTGTCATGTCACAACTACAAAAGGCCTATTATTTGATTTTATTTGATTTTAAATGCTGCAAAATACGTAACGTCACCAAAATGTATTCAACTCTTGGTTATGTCACAACCTGCCTCTGGGTAAAGTTTCATGCACACAAACAGACAAACGCACAGGAGAGAAAACAAAACCTCTTTGGCAGAGGTAACAGACACGGATTTTTCATTAACTCAGAAAAACTACGATGTCGGGATTGTAATAAAACTGAATTACAGACTCAGGTAATGCCCCCCGTGTACATTTCCATCCCATCCCATCACCTGGAACATATGCTCTGACAGTCTCCACACCTGTAACCATGACAAGAATTATTGGTTGAGATGTCCAGTCTCTTTAATTTTGTCAGCATCGCCACACAATGTTTCCATCACCTCACGTTTCACAGAATTCGGCCGTGAAAGGAAAAAGGGGACGGAGGCGGTCATTTCTCCGGTTCTCAGTTCAGTTGAATGAAGAAAAATGTTTTCATTGCCTACACGATGAGATATGTCTCACAACGAGGCTTTGGGTTCTCTTTCTTTCTTTATTGAGAAGTTAATTGCCTCTTGTTTATCATGCTTTCATTTTTGTTATCCTACTTAACTTTGAAGGTTTTGTTTTTACTGTCTTCCTGTGTTATTTTGAAAATAGATCCTCAGTTGTCCTCTTTGTTTCCAATCTTTATAAATTCCCCTCCTTCTGTAGGTTTCTATCTCTTGTCCTGTGTCTTTTATGTGTCTACTCCTTTTAGGTTTCATCTTCTGTTTGACTATCCAGCTGTTTCACCTGTGTCTCATTATTCAGATGAGCTCACAGGGGTCTTGGGAAAATCGGTCTCATTACTCTGGTTAGATCACCTGTGACCCACTAATAGGATGCGTTCACCTGTGTGTCATTGCTCAGATGTGTGTCTCATCAATCTGATTTGTTCACTTGTGACCCATTACTCGTCTGTGGCTCATTAATCTGATAAGATCATTTGTCTCTTATCATTCTGATTAGATCATCATTGTGTCCTTACTCTGATTTGTTCACCAGTGTCTCCTTATTCTTGGTGAGTTCACCTATTTCTCCTTACTCCGGTTTGTTCACCTGTGTCTCAGTACTCTTGATGAGGTCACCCGTGTCTCATTACTATGATGAATTCACCTGTGTGTCATTACTCTGATTACTTCACCAGTGTCACGTAACATTGTGTAATTTAACTGTGTTTCATTGCTCTGATTAATTCACCAGTGTCTTATGACTCTGGTTAGATCACCTGTGTCTCATTAATATGATGAGTTCGCCAGTGTCTCTACTCTTGTTAGTTCACCTGTGTCTCACTCCTCTGGTCAGATACAGGTGTCTCATTTTTCTGATGAAGCCCCCTGTGTCTCAGTATTCTGATAAGACAACCTTTGATTTGTTACTTTTATTTATTCAGCTGTGTCTCATTACTGTGATGATGTCACCCATATCATTACTCTGGTTAGTTCACCTGCGCCTAATACTATTGATGAGTTGACCTGTTTCTCATTACTCTGGCTGTATCACCTTTGCCTCATTACACTGGTTGTAGCACCTGTGTCTCATTACTTTCATTATATCACCTGTTTCTCATTATTGTGATCAGTTGACCCGCGTCTCATTACTCTGATTACTTCACCAGTGTCACTTAAACAGTGCAATTCAACTGTGTGTCATTACTCATATTATTTCACCTGTGTCTTTATTACTCTGGTTAGTTAAAAAGGATTAAAAATGACCCCATAAAAAAACAAAATCTTGATAAATGGATCATCTGAAAGCTTTTAAAGAGCTTTCAGTTCATCGCCTCACACCTCTTTATAAGGTTTCTCTACACTTATATACAGTATCAGCTGACGTATGACGAGGTTGTCTTGTTCTTGTGACCTTTCACCTGTCGTACAAAGGGAAAGAATAACAAGCACATTCCAGATCAGACTATTTTTATTCTGTTGGATGATAGATTGAGAGATCGATTGAGCAAACAAGAAGAACCAACAATTACCTCGTAGACTCAGTACCATCTATTTTCTCTTCAAGTTTTCCAAAGCTTCACTCTGTGGAGTCATTCTTATATTTTTTGGAGAAAAGCCCCTGATTACTTTCAAAAGATTGGAATCTCTTTCACACAATACTATCAGACGGCTGATGGAATCATTCTTTATTCTCTGTAATGCTTATAGTTTGTAGAGAGTCCTCTTTATAAAGAGCTGCTTTATGTAGAAAAAGCTTTGCAAGAAAGTGATGTTTTGTACTTTTGGAGAATAAAGTTGCGCAACTGAAACCTTGTGGGGGGGGAAAGAAACCGAGACGTGTCTGAGCAATAGTTACATGATTTCCTGTGCACCATTACTCCATTGTTTATTTTTGGTCCTGTACCATCATTCCATCTACACATCTTTTTTTTTGTTGCCATTCATACACCTTTTGTTGATGACATTCACATATCTTTTTTCTTTTTCTTTGCCATTCAAACATCTTTTTTTTCTTTTTTTGTTGCCATTCACATCTTTTTTTCCTTTTTTTTTGCCCTTCACTCATCTTTTGTTGTTTACAGGCAAGCTAAATGTTCTGGAGGAAGGGTAATAATGGATCTCAGAGATCAGAACTGGGGCATGATGAAGAAATTATGTTCTTTCATGTTAGAAGGAGACACCTGACAAGGTGAGGAACATCTTGACATTTCCTAGGAAGCTCAGCAAGATGTTGCAGGACTACCAACAATGTGGTGCCACAATATAACTGAATGAAACGTCTTCAGCAGCAACTCAAGGCTTTTGTTTTTTTTATGTTCCTCTGCAGATGTCATGGATTGTTTTCAGATTTTATACCCACATAAACCTTAGTGCGAGGAAGAACTGGGTTGATTTTGGTAAAACTTTGGTTGTATTTCTGATACTAGAGGGAGCTTTATTTTCAGTGGTTTTCAGGCCATATTATCTTATATCTATCTTGATCTATCAATCTATTTCTTTTTTTTTTTCTCCAATAAAATAAAAAAAAGAAAAATATTGTTTTATAGTAATATTTCATATTTTACTCACTAGGTGGAGATTCTTTATTTTTTTATGGAAAAACCCTGTTTTTTCGACCATAGTTTCCTTAAAAATATATAATATTATTAGTAATTATTTTCAGGATCTACCTAGGGTTCTAACTAATGTGTGGGGGCTTTTTTGGGGGCTGTACCCCTTGCTGTCAATGATGCCAGCGTAGGTGTAATTAAAAAATATTCAAACAGTGGTGTGTGTGTTAGTAATATAAAAGAAAAGGACAAACATAAGTGGAAAACAAAAACGGAATATCCAAAAAGGTTCGGGCGCAGACGACAGCAAAGAACAAAAAGTAATCGAGTATAATTTCCTCCTTTGATCGTTTGTTTGCTCGGTTCTCAGACTGAAGGCAGAGGAGCCGCTGCAACACTGAGAGATCCAGAGAAGATGTAACGAAGAGATTCTCGGCTTGGGCTATGGACTTTATCACACATGCTCTTTGATGTCCCTCCTTTCTCCCCCGATGCCCGGGTTAGTGGGGTAATTAATGCAAAAGCCCCTACCCCCCCCGCTTGCCCATGCCGGGATGCTCCTACTCGGCATTTACTTGTTTTCAGCAGTTGATATATGGAGTGTTATGAGAGGGAATGATGACTCAAACACAGAACTAGAGGCAGCACTCAGAGAACCCAAACCTCCGTCAAGGCACAACAGAACCTGAGGTTTAGGAATAATTCATGCAGATTTCTCCATTAATGGCTGATTTATTACCAGCCTATAAATCTACCGACAACTCCAACAAACTCTCTGAGTATCTCTCAAATACTCGGAAGCCGCTCGTCTCCTACGCTCTCCACTTCAGTGTCTCTGTTCAGCCCACTGAAATCCCAGTTCCAACCCTAAAGAAACATCATAACAATATAAGCCCCAATCTGGCTTACATCACTAATCTAAAATAGCTTATTTGAATTGTGATTAAATATTGGTAAAATAAAATAAAAATACTTAGCCGTTTGGAGTAGTGACGTCGCCATTGCTGACTTTAATCCTTTGATTCCTTTGATCTTTTCTCTGAGGTGGAGCTTTGGTCCCAGATTCAAGAGTTTCTTTGATTCCTTTGATGTTCGTTTGGTGGTTAGAGCTTGGGGCTCAGTGGGCTGAACAGAGATGCTGAAGTGGAAAGCTCAGGAAACCAGCGGCTAGAGAGGATTTGAGCGAGACTCAAAAGAGTTTGTGTGAGATGTCGGTCGATTTGGGAGGCTTTGTCGGAGATTTGCGCTCTCTGGGTGCTTTTTCTAGTTATCGGAGACGCTGCAAACAGTGATCATACATGAATGTGTGCACGTTTTTATTTAAAGATCAGTACATACACATGTTTGTGAAACTTCTCTCTGACAAAGGTCCGACCAATTAATCAGATTGATTTCAGTGATTGGATGAACGTGGAAGGACGAATAAAGGGAGAAGGAGAGCAAAAATGGAGGATGAGATGGGAAAAGGAGAATAATTTACAGCTGCATGCGACAGCAAAGGGCGGAGACGAAGATGAAAACAAAGAGAGAGCAAAAATAAATAGAACAGAGGAGCGGTATAGCGGGAGGGGAGGACAAGCTCGTGGGAGATGCAGTCATGCGAGTGAAAAGCGGTCGGCGGCAGAGACAGATTGAAGTGATACAACAAAGGAGGAATAGCGATATGGATGTGGAATATGTTCCAGGAGGATAATGGTCCGACTCTCTTCTCTCCTCTTGCTCACTGAAGGGCACATAAGTGTTTGTGTCATACAAATATGTATGGGAGCCGGGGCAGCTTAAGCAATTTCACGGCGCCGAAGGAGAAGAAGATGATAATCGAGTTAAATTGAAAAATGGGAATGTCTACCGCTCCTCATTTATTCTGTAATTAATCCTTTCTTTCATTCAAACAGCCAGATAGTTTATAAGATTAGGATTAAATGAGGATAACGTTCGCCTCAGTGCTGCCCTGTGGTGCACTTCTAGCTACACTGTAAAAATAAAGTACATTTTTACAGTAATATACTGTTTTTTGGGGGGAAAACTGTCTTTCAACTTTAATAAATGTGTTATATGTTCATCTATCATAGTTTTAAGAAACGGCCATTTTGGGGAATAGATTTTGTTCCATTGAGTAGTAGTTTTCAGAGATTGTCATTTTCACTGAAATTGTCATTTTCACTTTTTACAGTAATATACTGTTTTGGAATACTACAGGTATACTGTAAAATAACAGTATCATGCTGGTAACTGCCAGTGTTTTACTGTTATATAACAGAAATGTTATGGTATTGTACCATAAAACTTATGTACAGTATCTTGCTGTGATATTTCTTAAAAGTAATATACTGTTGTTTTGGATTACAGTAGGAATTCTATAAAATACAATATCATGCTGGTAACTGCCAGTATTTTACTGTAATATAACATACATTTTACAGTATTTTTACCATGAAAACTAAACTATATACAGTATCTTGCCGTAATATCTTTACAGAAATAAACAATTGTTTGTAGATTACAGTAGGTATACTGTAAAATAACAGTATCCTGCTGTAATTTGTTTACATACTGTAAATGTATGGCAAAATTTCTTACAGTACGATCAACAAAAGTTCTGCTGCAGGTAAAATAACGTTGAAGTTTCACCCTGTGAGAGTTTGCTGCGTCTCATTCAAGGACCCGTTAATTACTGTAAAATCAACTAAGGGGAAAGTGTAATTGGGGTCAAAACAGGTTTCAACTAAATGTTTTCACTGCGTTTGACTTAAGGAGGCAAATAAATGTTTTTCAAAAGGTTGTGAGAGAAAGGCATTCCTGAAAGGAATCCGAATCAACTGGACTTTTGGTTAGACATGTAGATGTTTCATTTCTCATCCAAGACACTTCCTCAGGTCTAACCGACTAGTGTGGAATTATCAGAACAGGAAGATGATACCCCATTTTTCACTGGAGTGAAATCCAAAAAAAACCCTGTAAGAGCCTGGTGTCTAAGTCTTGATTCTGATGGGACGGCCCGGGAATGCCCGGTGGATTCTTGTTCACACGATAACACAAAAACTATTTCATGGATCACTTTCAAACATTATGACCTCATAGGCATTAGTCTGGGGAAGAACTGGAGTGATTTCGGGAAAGGTCGGGAATATATTTCCATTTTCCTCGAAAGAATTTCCGGGTCGTATTGTACTGTAATTAATAGATGTTTCAATAACAAAGTAAGGATAGATTTTTTTCAGACACAATTTAACATTTAATCCAAAGAGCTCATTCATAAGGATTGTTTGTACAATGCAGGGGATTGGGGGCTTTTCAGGGATATACCCTAGCTGTCAGTGAAGACAGTGTAGACCTCGTTACCGAGTATTATTACTCTGTAATAAAGCATAATGTTGTACTTAGTGGGCCTTCAGAAGACGCCACCATATTCCGTCCTCTGAATAAGTTGTTTTTCTCCCTGTTTTAAACTGCAGGAAGTGATAAGGGTAATTAAATGCAAATTCAATAGGAATGCAAATTCAAGAATGGAAGCGGTGGACATGTTTCACACTAATTAACTGTTCAGACCATTTTGTCTCAGTGACACAGGAGACATAGCAAGCTTAATGTACAATGCAGTTAGCATAAAATGTTCACGAACATCCAGTCCTGTTTGCATAATCTCTCTCACAAACGGGCCGAATCATCACCATAAGAATAGAACGCTACAACATTAAGGCGGCTCCCCTTAAGAGGTGTTGCGTCAAAGTAGCTGAAGGTGATGAGCTGTGTCTAAATGGAAACCTTTGCCGTACATAATAAAATCTCCGTCCTCTCGTTTGCGTCTCAAAGAAAACTCACAGGACAACAAATTCTTAAAGCAGACGCTCAAAGATTGCCAAATGGTTATGCTTTACTAAAACGGAATAATAGGAATCTTTCAAATTTGACCCTTTCTGAAGGACCTTTTAATTCTGTACAAATGTAATATAGCTACACAAGCATAACTTTTACCTGCTAGTGCCTCGGGTAATGTACCGACTGCATTTAAAAAAGTTTTTTTTTAAATGTCTTAGTTTGCTTTAAACAATAAATTGGTCATTTAATGTGAATGATTGTATAAGCAACCAAAAAATATGTTTTCATCATTTTTTTTTTTTATGAAAACATGCTTTACTAAAACGGTTAAGGGGATAATTTTATAATGAAGGTAGTAACTGTGAGCAAATTTCATTCAAATTGACTTTTTTCCATGAAATTCTCAACAATTTGTCATTTCATCAAAGGCATCCGTAGCCACATTGTGACGTCACGACTCAAAGCGGCTCATTATTTTATTTGTTTCATTTTAAAGACTGCGAAGTACGAAACGTGACCAAAATTGAATCACCTGTAGGATAGGCCTAAAATTTACTTGGGTAAAATTTCATGCAAATCCGTTATATCGTTTTTCCGTAATCTTACTCAAAAACAACTAACAGACAAACAAACAATGATGGTTTATTATTTTTAAATGCTGTGAAACACGTAACGTCACCAAAATTCAATCAACTGTTGGTAGAGCCAAATTCAACCTCTAGGTAAAATTTCATGTCAATCTGTCCATCAGTTTTTCTGTAATCTAAGGAACAAACACTCAACTATATAAACAAATGCACAGGGGTGGAAACATAGAGCAAAGGTTTTGAACAAACATTGAAGGTTTGAAAGCACGACTGGGATTTCTACGACGCTTTTAGATTTTAGGGCATGAAGGAAATGATTTCTAGCTTGGATGCTAATTTCAAAAAATTGGCGGAAAGTCAGACGGCAACATGTCACTTCTTTACAATCACCAACGCTGGAAGTACCTCAACTTCTTTCCACTCCAGGATTGTTTCTATCTTGCCACAATGGACTAAAACAACCTAAAAATACTTCTTTGCTTGTATTCCCACGAGCGCCCTGAAACAAACAGGTACATCCATTAGACAGATACGCAAACACAATAAAGAGGAATAATTTATAAGCCGGACAGGACGGTAGATGAGGATGGGAACGGAGAATAGTATTATTTATTTAACAAGCAAAATGGGATTTTTTTAAAATGAGGAGCTGAGCGGAACTGGACCCCGTGTCCAAAGTCATCATAGAGACCCTTGAATTAAAACGATGAGTTGTTTACGGTGCTGGGCGAGACTGGAGGAGAGCAGCTCAGGAGAAACACTTTGGTTGCACTCTGATGAGTCCATTAATGCTAATTTAAGTGAGGAATCAAAAGAGGAAATGAAATATGTTAGACCCGGAGCGGGGCCCAGTTCTGTGAGCGCTGCTCGTATGAATGAATAATGAGGGAAAAGGTTAGACTTCTGGGCCTGTGATGAATCTCTGACAGCCGTCTGACGGATTCCCAAACTGACACTCGTATTAATAATAAGTCCCACTGTTTGTTTGTCGTGTCTCGCATCTCAAGCGAGTCTGACCTTTTCTTATCAATAAGTGATTATGGACATGGTTTGAAACATTGATTGTATAACGCAGGGGATTTGGGGCTTTTCGGGGGGGACATACCGTTGTGTTGGCCTGCTTATATTTCGCCAATTTTGGACGAGGACACGGAAACTCGAAGCCGCTGGCAGCCATTGTTCTGACAGCTTCCTTTCGTCTTTCCCTTATCGGGATTTGCTAAACTGCCAGAGGACATATCCATCTTTTAAGAGGACCAGCAAAACTGTCAAAGCCAAAACATTTGCCATTGAAAAGTCCTCCAAGTAAGTGAGTGAGCAAAGCTTTATGGCCACTCTTCTACTATCTATCGAGTATTTGTATCTCATTCTCTCTCCTCCCTGTTCTCCGTTTAGCATTTCACCCTGCCCCCAATTTTCTAATTGCGTCATGTTGGTTTGCTTCCACTCCCCGAAAAATATAATGATACGGGAGTGATGATTGAACTATTTGGGTTATTAAAAATGTAACGTCCGACGAGACCCAGCTGCCTTTCACGCACCGGTGTCTCGACACAACAGCGTGAAAAGCCGCTAACAGCTAAATCCAACAGGAAGCTGGAAGCTGGTAATTTACGGCAGATAGCTAAATACCTATTAACCCCACTGTTTTTACTGCTACTTACTAATATTAGAGCCTTTAATTGGAGTCCTTGAGGCATTTCCGTGGCCTAATTCCGTCCGATCCGTAGAAAGTGAGACAGCGCTTTGGGTGTAGGGGGAGCTACCGTGATAAATTCTAAGAAATCCCTTTTTAGGGGGCATTTTTATTTAGGTGTGTGCCAATAAAGACAACACACAAATGAAAGTTTCTTCTCCTTTTCATCCACACTTCCCGTCATTTAAACATTATTCTTGTCCCAATGTCACCTCAAACTCATAACAAGTGTTCCTCTTCGTACTTTTGCGTTTGAAGCCAGCAGGAGTCCTCTGGTTGTGGACTAGCGTGAAACCTCGTAACACCGCCTCACGTATGGAGACTATGCAAATGAGGTAGCTTTGATCTCTTCTTCGAACTGCTCTACTCATTAAACACTATTTGCAGATGCTTTTTTTTATTTTTATCGTCCTGCAGGTGATATGCAGCAGGCTTTCAAAGACAAGCGGGCGTGCACTAACTAATACAAATGATGGGAAGGACACAGGCGCAGGACTAGCACCATGTACGAGGGGAATAAAAGAGAGGATGAAGAAGATGGACAGGGTCAGCTGACCGTCGCTTCTATGAATAATTTGCTTTGCTCCAGTGGTGCAGCTGTTTATTATCGTATCCTGACCTCCTAACCATAACCCTAAATGACATGACCTGACATTAAATAACCCTAAATGACATGACCTGACATTAAATAACCCTAAATGACATGACATGACATTAAATAACCCTAAATGACATGACCTGACATTAAATAACCCTAAATGACATGACCTGACCTGGGAAGACAGCATTAAATAACATGCACTGACAAGCCTTGACATTAAATTACAAATGCTGACATTTTATGACATGGCCTGACATAAGATGACCCTAAATGACATGCCATGACATCAAATTATGAAATCACATGCCATGACATTGAATATCCTGTCATGTATTGACCTAAAGGGACGTATCCTGACATGACATGCACTGACAGACTATATGCAACGACAGGGAATTACATGACATGGCATTTAGTCATATGTCTTGATATTAAATGACATATCATGGCATATCCTGTCATAACCCAAAATGGCATTCCATGACCTTAAAGGACATTTCCTGACACGACACACCCTGACATTCAGTGGCATGCCCAGACAGACTACATGCAATGACTGATGAATGATCAGTCATTGGATGACTTATATGATATGGCATTAAATGACACGCCCTGACATGGAGTGATATAAATGACCTACCCTGACATAACATTTTATTAACTGCCATTCCCTAACATTAAACAACATACTGACCCACTGACGTCAACACGATCCCTCCGTTCTACCCACTCATACCGCCTCCTCCTTCCCCGGACTAAGCTCAGCACCGTGGGTGATCGGGCCTTCTGTTCTGCTGCCCATCGTCTGTGGAATGCCCTCCCCGACCATCTGAGGGCTCCACAGACGACTGACACATTTAAAAAAGGACTTAAAACTTTCCTTTTTAGCAGAACCTATAACTTTAATAAACATTGCTGCTTTTTGGTCATGTTTTTATATAGTTATTATTTCATTTTTTATTGATGCTTTTATCTGATTTTACTTTGTAGCACTTTGAGATTTGATCCAAATGTAAAGTGCATTATAAATTAAATGTACTATTATTATTATTATTACCCTTGACAGTTTTTCCCTTCTAGGCCGTGCGCTAACCTTACTTGACACGCCCTGATATTAAATGTCCTGCAACAAATAATACTTCATGCAGGGGAAAATGAGGAAATTGGAACGGAGTAGGTTGAGGAAAACATGACGTGTTGAAAAGCGTTAAGTGTTTCTGGTTCAGTCCAACTTTTGATGTGCGTTTAAAACACAACAGAGAAACTTTAAGTCGTTTCAAAGGTCACGGAAACCCTTGGGTTACAGTTCTTTCTAAGGTTCTGTAATAGAAATCCAAAGGGCATTTTTCAAATACCATCCAATCGTTCGCTAGATTTGACTTGTATTACTGACGGCATGCTACGCCGCCTTTGTTTTACACGGGCGGAGATCGCCGTAACACATGCTCTTAGCAGAAGTGGCCACCTGACCTTCAGCTGGAGTCTGATCATCATGCAGATATGAGCGATGGAAATCTGAAACGAATACATCTAGACTCTAGATGTATCCGTTTCAGATTTCCATCGCTCATATCTGCATGATAGGCTCTAGATTCTAGAGCCTCTCGACGGCTCTCATCTAACTATGCCAGAGCCGTCATATATATTATGTGTGGTCTAGTCATTGCGTTCTGTAGAAACATCCCATAATACTGTGTATCTGTATTTGGATGAATATGACATTTGGCTACTTCTCTCTTATCACGACCAGAGTTTTTAATCACCACCCACATCTATTCAGGCAAACTTTTTCCAGCTGTTTCGGTGATTTGGAGATGAGGTCAGCCAAGAATCCGGGAGACATACGATTCAATTCACATAAACTTTTCTCCTCCATACTTATTCCGTCTTATTATTCTTCTTACGTGCGGCTCCGTGGGGAACGGTGTGCTTCGTCTTTTAGTAATGATTCGCAAAATCGCTTTTTGTGAAAACTGCAAAAAAAAAAACTGCAGAGAAATCTCTATAAGGAGAGTTAAGAGGACGGTCACATGACCTCAGAGTGGAAAAGGGCTGACAAGTTTATTTTTCATTTTCAGAAACATTAAATCCTTGAATTCCGACTCGCCGTGCATCTTCTTTTTTTTTTTTTCTACACCGAAACGTAGGGAGATCTTTGTTTGTTCGTTTAATACCCGAATGGAACCAAACAACCTTATTGTTTGGGCTGCAGGGGACCTAGAGCACCAGGTGGTCCGCCGGACGGCTCCATTGACTCCCGTTATAAACGTGAGTGAAGACTTTCATTAAAACTCAGAGTTTGTAGTTTTTTCTAACTCGCTCGAAAGTTAATATTACATCATTAAATCTGGCTAAACTAAATATCTATTTTCGAGCAAGTTCTTGGAATTACTACCGTGCCATAACATTATAACCACTGTTTTATCCACAGCTATAACATCCTTACGACTGTACCAATCAGCCATAACATTACAACCATACACATGTTAATACATATAAATACACAGAGCAGCCATAACATTATAACCACTGTTTTATCCACGGATATAACACCAAAATTTCGAATTGAAAGATTACATGCAAGTGAGAAATTCTGATATAAAAAAACTAATTGTGCAGGGGCTTTAAACATCAACTTTCTGAACCAGCCAATTCTGTGCAGGGTTGTGGGTTCGCCTAACTTCACTGACATTCTGCCAGAGGTGAAGTTCATCACCGGGTCAACACATGGACAAAAACAACCATTCACGCCCACTGGTAATTAAGAATCAACAGTTCCACCATATTGCATGTTTTTCGGATTGTGGGAGAAAGCGAGTGCCTGGAGGGAACCCATCAAAACATACATAGAACATGAAAACTCCACACAGAAGGGCCCCACAACTCAACCGCTGCTGAGTTGTGAATTATTTAACTTGCACAAAAAAAATATATGCATATCTCGGGCATTTCTTTAAATCAGCTTCATAAAGTAGTGAGAAGACGGAGTAATAGGTGATGGATAATAGAACGAAAATTCAGTCAACGCATGAGCTGAACACAAGCGCTCAGGTATGTCCCTGCAGACAAGTTCAAAGGGTCTGATGGGTTCTGACCTGCATACATCGCAGAATCATTATTGAACAAAAATGCAAGCTGAAAATTCTCCGATTTAACGATGGGCCTTTGTCAGACATCATTAGGTTCTTCCTCTCCTCATTTTCCCCGACTTTGCATTGAAGCAAAATGGAAAAAGGGAATTACCCACATTACCCAGTATTCCATGGGCTCCGACAAGAATCAAACCCAACAGCTTATTATCAAACTCAAAATCCTTTTTAATTACCGCTCATTAATTACACTCCTCGGAGCACAATGGCCGACCGGGCGGGGAGTTTGATTGATAAAAAAAGATTTTAGACACTCGTAGGGAAGCGGACCAGGAGAGTGAGGGTTCGCTGCTGGCAGTGACACCGCAGGAAGGTGAGGAGAATTGATAATGTTTCAGTGATGAATGCTGGCACCGGCTCACCTGCCTGATGCTGCGAGGGAGCAAAGAGAGTGCTGTTGATCTAAATCATTGCTGGCTCCCACCAATCGCTCGCTGTGAGGTCCTATAGATGAGACGAACAAGTTCTCGACGCAGAGCACGTTTTCCATTAGAGCAGTCACTGTAAAAGGGAGGGAGCAGGTGTGAGGCTCGTTTGACTGCCTGCACTGCCGTTCAATGACAGTAAAGGACACCGTCTCTGGAGGACAGGAAGGCATGGACTGTTTCACTGAAGAGTGAAGAATAAATCTTTTTTTCTCCTGCCTTATTGTTTTACGCTGAATGAAAGATTTACTCTCTTACTGCTCACATGTTTCTGCCGTGTCTTGACGCTCAGTCAGTAAAGTATGGGATTTAATAGAAGTGTTTAAAGACGTAAGATGTGCTTTTATTGTGAAAAGGGATTTGAGAGGATTGACACTGATGTCAATTCTTAAATCTAAATCAAGAAAGTGAACTGAAAATGTTGGATTATTCCTTTAAGTTACTTAAGGTCCTGGAATAATCTTTGACACATTTCCAGATTAATTTAACTAAACTAGGCCTATGATGTTGAGCTGGACAGCAAGGGTATACCATAAAAAAAACAAAAACAATCCCCTGTGCTGTAAAAAATTAAATGTTAAATGTCCACTGCATTTTTTGTAAAAAAAAAAGAAGGAAAAAAAAGCTCCACAAGGTGAGTAAAATAAAAACTAGGCTTATTACAGTGAAATATTATGTTTATATGATAGATCCCCTTCTGTCGATTCATGTGCACCAAATTGGGATTAAATCGGACCAACTGATAAGAATTCATTAAAATAAAGAAAGTTCCCTTTAGTAAGTAAAATATCAACTATTGGAGTAAAACAAAATGTAAACTGGATAGATCTCCTCACGTTGATACATAGGCATCAAATTTTGGAAAACGTTTGGAGATGAAGCTCCCTGGAAAATTTTGGTAATATAAAACCAACATTTCCCCAAATCAGTCCAGTTCTTCCTTGCATTAAGATCTATGTGGGTATTAAATTTGAAAATGATCCATGAAACATTTTATGAGTTATTTCTTCTGTTTTTTTAAAAGAAAAGCTCCACCTCTCGAGTCAAATGTGAACTACTAGAGTAAAGTTGAACATTTACATGATCGATCTCCTCCAGTCGATTCATAAAAACCAAATTTGAACTAAATCGGACCGTAATTAGCCAGAAAGCTTTTGGAGATAAAGCTCCCCCTAGTGTTGGAAATACAACACTGACATTTCCCAAAATCGTTCCAGTTCTTCTTCTTACTAAGGTCTATATATATACAAAACTTGAAAATGATCCATTGATTCGTTTTTGAGCTATTGTCCAAACGAAGGCTCTGTGGCGAACACGGCGGACGCAGACTCCATGACTATTCCACAATGTCCCCAACTTTTACAGGGATATAAATGTGTATCCCACAAGACAAGGTGCTTTAAAACCAAGACTCCAACTACGGGGCAGTTAAATGAAAGTGTCTTTCTGTTAGGGAGAACAGAAAATTGCACATAAACTTTTATTGTCTCTACGCAGGATCATTTTAAAAATGAGCCTCATGATGGGCCCGAATGGATTCCAAGGTGTTTGCAGGCGACAATGATGTAGATTCAACGGGAAGTATTCAAACTGATAGCTGCTATGATGATGTTAAGAATAAGAGAGAACGGATGGAGCGTTGTTATTATGGTAATGACTATAAAACAAGCTGCAGTAGTTTCAGGGTAAGTGAAAGATTTCCTTGGATATAAATAAACTAATAATACATGCGGAAGAATTTCTTGGTGTTTTTTTTTTTTTTTTTTGAATAAGACAATCACAATATGGCCCATCATTGGCTGTGCATAATTATATTTATTGTCTTTCTGTATGGATAGAAGAGTTTGTATGAAAATTCACCCGCGCTGATATAAATATAGCCCTGTGAAAAAGTATTCAACCCCCCCCGGTTCTTCTTTAAGATAATTGTATTTATTGAACCAAAAGGCTTATCTGAGATCAGCTGTTAGTATCTGCTATATATATTTACATTGAGACATCTAAAAACTAGTCACACGCTGTAGTCCCCGACAGCAAGGGTTTATCCGGGAAATGCCCCCAATCCCCTGTGTTGTACAAGCAATCCCCCCTGATTGACCTCCTCAAATTAAATGTGGTTATTTTCTGAAAAACTGTGTTTTTTGTAAATAAAAACAAAAAAAATCCCACCCTTATTGGATTATTATTAACATGTTACTTAGTAAGATGGTATAAGGTTAGAAAAAGACATAAAATATCTTCAGGATCTCCAGCATCAAACTTTCACTAAATCAAAACGTCGTCACAAATTTTAGAGATAAAGCTCCCCCTAGTGTCGGAAATATCCACCAGATCTTTCCCAAACTCAATCCAGATCTTCCTCATACTAAGGTTTATGAGGTTCTAAAATTTGAAAATGATCCAGTGAATAGTTTTCGACACAAAAGACCTGCGGTGGCGGGTCCCGGATTTCATAATATCCCCGACTTTCCCGAACAAACCTTACAGAAATTGACCTCCTTCCAAAATTCCTCTGAAATAATGATGAAGGCTCATTCAGGAAGTCACATGAGATTCAAAGAAGGCATCTGAGAAACTACACGCCTCTCTCACCTCAGTAAAGGTCAGCGCTCCATGGGAGAGTGCGAGGAGAAAGCCGGGCCGACCTGGAAGAATCTCATCTGATCTCTGAACCCGCAAACGCTTTGCCTCGCTTTTGAGAGAACATTCTGTCCACGGATGAGTCGAAAGTCGAATCGTTTAGCGGATAGGGATCCTGCAGTATCTGACATCAACCCGACACAGCGTTCTACAAAGAGAACATCATGCCTGTGGTCAAGCGTGGAGGTGGCAGAGTGATGTTGGGTGCTCGCTTCGCTTCAGGGCTGACGAATAACCATAATTGAGGGAAAGATGAATTCTGCTCTCCAACAGAAACGACTGAAGGAGAACATCGATGCTGCAGGACAATCATCCCTAGCATGAGAGCTAGTTATGTTACATATGGATGTTTCTGAAGGATTCAAATTCAAGTATTGGTTTGGACCTGAACCCCAATTTAGTCTAAATTTGTTGCATATGAATCGACTCAAGGAGATCTATATTGCATTTTACTCTAAAAGTTCATACTTTACAATGTAGGGGGAGTTTTAAAAAACAATGAAAAACACTGTTTTTCAGCGATAACTCCACATTTAATTTGAAGAATTCAAATACAGGAATTGCTTGTACAATGCAGGTTATTGGGGGCTTTTTTCACCATGGAGAATTTGTAGTTTATCCAGTGCATCCATTGACTCAGAAACTCTTTACACCAAACCTTTTGCAGAAATAAACTTGCAGCACGGCATATTAAATAAACTTCTCCATGCTCACATTCCCTCAGGCTGACAAATGTTGGATTTGCTTTTACCAAAACGGAATTTCTCGCGACCCACAATAGACCATGACCTGTTTTGGGCGTTCCATTTTGCATTCCCAGTGCATAATGATGTAAAGGGGGTTATTTTTTCTGCTGCCCTGTGCTCAGTGTCGACGACAGAGAAAAAAAAGGCTGCATTTTAAAAACTCAAGAAAACTCTTTTGCACAACACTAACCTGTTTCTTTCTGTCTGTGCTGCTGCACCAGGGTGGATGTGGATGTGAATATAGAAGTAGAATCTGATCAGAAATGTGACAAAGATGTCAGTGAGGATCAGGGATTCCAAACCACATATGAATTATTTATAACAGGAGGTCTGAGGTTGGTTTCTTGTCATTTTTCTGATCACCCCGTGGAATGACATGGGTTAGAAGGAGACTTTTTTTGTCTACTGTATGCTAAACGTCATATCATATTTTAATGCAGTGGAGGTGGGGGGCGGGGCATTCAGCGCGTCACTTGTGTTTTGGAGGCGGTTCTGTTTAAGCCTGTTGACTTGGCAAAGGCGTTCACGCTGTCAGTTTTCTTTTTCCCAGATGTTGTAGCGTTGAGTCATCAGCAAAGTTGAAATTGTTGAACTGGGAGTGAAGTGTTCCAAAATGTCCAACCTGTACTTCCTCATCTGGCTGAAGACCTGTACCGTTAGTGATGTTTCAACCACGGTGTGAACATTCCACGTTCTTATGAAGATCTTTGTTTCGGGTTCAGGCAGACTATCCGTTGTACCCCTGACTTCCTGTAGGAGGCTTTCATCGGAGGTCTCTGTGCCAGTCGGGCGGCCCAGGTGCATTATGGGGCAGGTGGTAGTAACACAAATCATTCTATTCTGTAACTTGAATATATTTGTTTGCCCTACAGGCCCGTCCCTCTGATGCTTCTTCCCCAATGTCTGCTGGGATGGGCCGGCGCCGCCCCAGCAAACCCGCAAGGACAAAGCGGCTCCGGGAAAAGGGATGAACGGATGCAGCGACAATCGCATCGGTTATTTACGACACTGCACGACCTTCATTTCTACACATTCCTTTCCCCCGATCGATTTGAAGTTACTTCATTTTGCAGCAGTTGCATTGCGTGGCTTTATGCTGCACTACTACAATAATTACTCTGATTGGTATAAGACAAAGGTCGTATCTTGATGAATCCTAACGAGATCAACTTTGGAGGGACGACGTTAGACGGAGTTAGCGGTGAGGCGTCGTCGTAAACCTGAGTTCGAGGGCTCTGACACTTTTCCGTGTAGATTGTTGCAATTAACGACCGGCGGCCTGGAAGACATAATGGAGTTTTGATTGAAGACTTACTCGCTGTGTTATCAAGAGTGTAACGTTAACAGAGCGATGAGACAAGGAGACTAATGAGAGCCGTGATGGTTCTTAGAGGCGCTGTATTAACTTGATCAATGGGAGCGCTCATTAAGCAGGGCTGACGGCGTGGCTGCTAAAATACATCAGTCAGGAACGGTACTACTAATTAAAATTACAAACATTGTCTCCGTAATCAAACATTTATTCCATCAGGGCACAAGGGGACATTTGCTTCCAAATGTTGCGCAACCTGACGTGGTTTTCGATTGTTCGTTATAGCCACCAAAACTCGGGGGTATTCTGGAATCGCAGATATTTTGTGTTAACGCCGTAACTCACAAAAATATTTCATGGAACGTTTTCAAATTTTATAGCCACATAGACCTTAGTGCGAGGAAGAACTGGATTGATTTTGGGAAAGGTCGGTGGTATATTTCAGACACTAGGAGGAGCTAATAGTTAATATTTTAGTTATTAGGGTGAGTTTTTTTAAACAAAAAACACAGTTTCAAAGACTCTTCATTATGTAAATTTTGTATTTTACTCTATAGTGCAAGGAAGAACTGGCTTGATTTTGGGACAGACGAGTTGTTTATTTCTAACACTAGGGGGAGCTTTATCTCCAAACGTTTTTTGGACCATACTTTCTAAACCGTTGACCTGATTTAGTCCAAATTTGGGTGAATATGAATCAAATCGGGGAGATCTACATTGTTTATATCATCTTTTACCCAATCTTTAATAATTATATTTCATATTTCGCTGACTTTGAGAATCTTATTTTTGTCTGTTTGTCTATTTGATAAATATGATTAATGTTCCGCCCCATTGTTGCTGTTCTTATTGTTAGCTTTGTGGGTACTGTTTATAATGTATATATCCCAAAAAAAACCCTGCTGATCACAAATAATAACATTTAATTAGAGGGGTTGAATCTGGGGGTTGGGGGATTTAACCTTTGGTGTCGGCGACGACAGCTTTTTGCTCAGGATATGAAAACCCGCCAGTGCGAGATGTTTGCGGTGAATGAGCTTCAACGGCAGATGACACACACAATTCAGCCCACGTCCCAACTGGGCAATGGGTTTTCCTCTAATTAAAAGCTCTGACCAAAGAAAATGAGCTAGATTTCTCTGGAGAATATTCCCGAAGAGGGTGAAAATGTGCGGAGCATCCCGAGAAGAGAAAAAAAAAAAAGGGCTTTTTTTTAACCTTCTGTTAAAATAAGATAGAGGGTCTGATGCGTGGTTTTTCAAACAGACGTAACAAATATGACACAAATATGTCTTTATTCAGAGCTGCATAGAAGTATGACTGGCACTCGGAGCGGTCATGTTGTCAGATTTAAGCCCGAACCGCTACGACAGAAGAGCTTAATGCTGATGGGCATACATTTTCTTTTTTCTTTTTTAAAAAGCACATTTTTCATGCCTTTCTTTTCGGTACCAGTGACAAGTCTCTGCTGTGATGGATGTGAAGAGGAAATTACCAGCTATGGAGGCATGTGTGGTCTTTAAAGGACTGACTGACGGCTGATTGATGTTTAACATCTGGATTAGCCCATGAATGTTGATGAGCACCACCTCCAACCAAGGAGGTTATGTTTTCACTCCTGTGCCTGTTTTTTTCTTCTTCTTCGTGTTTTTGTTTGTCTGTTTGTTTCTGAGCAGGATTACCGAAGAACTACGGATTTGCATGAAATATTAACAGAGGTAGATTTTGGCATTCACTTTTGGTGATGTTACGTCACACTGTGGTTATTGCTGCCTTTGATCTTCTGAGTTCTTGGAATTTCCTTTGGGGGTGGAGCTTGGGGCTCGGTTTCTAAGAGTTACTTTGATTCATCTGATGTTCCTTTAGGGGTCGGAGCTAAGGGCTCAGTGGGCTGAACAGAGACGCTGAAGTGGAAGGCGCAGCACACAAGCGGCTACAAAGCGTTTGAGGGATGCTGAGAGAGTTTTTGGGACTTTTAGGTAGATTTAGAGGCTGGCAATAACTCAGACATTAATGGAGGAATCTGCACAAGTCCTAAACCTATGGTCCTGTTGCTCCTTGCCGGAGGTTCTTTCTAATTGAGGATAATGTAGAAAATCCCTCTGATACAGAAAATTGCATGTTTTCCTTTCATGTTTGCTGAAATATGGTGGAGAGTGCAGTGAGGGACACAAAAACCATTGTGTCCTAAGAGACATGTACATTTTTCTCTCTTCAAGGAGCAAAGTCCTGCAGATATGAGTATTTAATTGGGTGTGGATTCCTTCCTAGGGGTATTCTGGCACAAAGAGCAGCGCTGTGGCATCACTCGTCGGGAAGTTTCTGGGGAGAAAATAATGATAAAACTGTTAGATATTCCTTAGAAAAATATTTGAAATGGAAAACCAATAGTTGTAGCAGCAGATCAGCTGACGAAGCTTTAATTTGTGCATGCGGGCGTTTGAGCCCGTGTACTCGTTATGTGTTTATTTGCAGTTAAGCCACAAGGCTGCGGTGTAGTAACGGAAAATCGTTAGTAACAGTTCCATTGGGTCAGGGAGACTGTCTATCAAAGTGGATTCTTTGCATGTATGTGTGTGTGTGTGTGTGTGTGTGTGTGTGTGTGTGTGTGTGTGCTGGATATTTTACCTTGATGTTGTGGAGGCAGTCGACGATGATTCTCAACACCCATAATGCTTCAAATTGGTCACAATGAATCTTTTTCACTTGCAACCGCCACATAGAGAGGTTTACATTCAGCGCTGTGATGTCATCTTCAGGTCAGCGCCGTTGGAAATAACGAGGCCTACGCTGTCGTCCATGACAGCAACGGTCTGTCCCTGAAAAGCCCCCCAATTCCCTGGGTAGTACAAGCAATGGTTGTATACGATTTGTAGTACATTTGTAGTATTTGTAGTAAAAAAATTTTTTTTAAATCCAGCGATTAAAATAGATAGATGATAGTAATTATGGTCGAAAACTTTTGGAGATAAAGCTCACCCTAGTGTCGGGAATATACGACCAACCTGTCCCAAAATCAATCCAGTTCTTCCTCTCACTAAGGTCTATGTGGGTGTGAAATTTAAAAATGATAAAATGTTTGAGTTATCAGGTTAAATCAAGGATGAAGCTACGACGATTCCATCATATCCCTGACGAGGATTAATTCTGTTACAACATGTTATGAGGATGGATTACCGCCATATTTAAACTTAATCTGGCGAAAGGGGCTTACTTTGACATCCACCTTACATTATCTGTGAACTTCAAAACTAAAGGATGAAGTAAAACCGCTTGCTTTTGAAGCATATCCAACTTTTTAGACTTAATTGACTTTATGCTTTTTGTCATGTATTCTAATCAGGATTCTGTGATTTTTTTTTTTATATTAATGTTCGAAGGCAGCAGATTTTCTTGTGAGTGACTCGCATCCATGGAACACATCTTCATGGCTGAGCGAAGACATTTTGGTCTGCATGGAATAGAAATAAGAGGTATTATCAGGATATGAATACCATTAGTCTGCACTGGTTAATAGCTAATAACCTTTTTATTTATTTGACAGTATAATCAGATGATGACGTCATTCACATGGTCTAGTTTATCATGTGAATTGAATTGGATTTAAAGAGCAAAGAGATTAAATAAAGGTTGACTCAAGATAAATTAAAGCAGTTTTGCCGTGTCAAAGAAGAGAAAATGTTAAAAGTCACTTAAGGGAAGTTTTGAAATTTCACTTCAAAATAAAAGCACGAGAAGAGATCGTGTGGTTATGGAAATGTAATGCAGTAAAAAAAAAAGAAAAGAAGTGACGACACGCAAATGACTAAAAAGGAAATAATAGTTCCACGAGGGTCTTTCTTAAATATCATAATATGTACAAGTGTTTCGTGTGTCGTTTATACTGCTTGTTTAACCGTATATTCTTGTATCGGCAATATTTAAAGCAGGAGCCCATACAAATTCAAAACAATTTGAGTTTTATTGCCAGTTTTATTACTCCATTAATTGAAACATGGAGGGATGTTTTATAAATGTGTGTATTGGATACCAACAAGTATTTTTTTTATTATTTATTTATTTTCAAAAATATACATATTTTAAAGAAGGAAGCCAACAAGTCGAATGCATTTAGATTCAGATTAAATAAAATCGTGAAAGAAACTTGATCAGAAAACATCAGCTAGCATACTCATGAAAGTTAAAAAACACAGACTATATATTACAACTATTTAAAGTCTGTTTTTTCTTAATCATGCTCTTTTAGTTTTTAAAATAACTGAATGTCCGGTCACCAACCTATCTCACATTTGTTAAGTTGTGTTTTCTCAGATTTTTTAACTCTTGCTGTTCTTTTGTTATGGTTTTTATATAATTATATATAATTATCTACTGGTTTATTTTTCTCAGTTTGCTCGTTCTTATTCTCACTCTGGGAAGGGTTGTGCAAATAAAGTTGAGAGATTACCTGACTTTAAAAGACAAAAAGAATTTAAAAAAATAAAGAAAATATTTAAAGAAATAAAGAATTTCTTTAATTCACGAATTGTGGAATTACGCTTGTGTCCTCTTTTTTTTTCCCCCCAAGTCCGAACAGCGATTGATTTTATTTTGGAAATTGTGTCCGGAAGTTTTATATATTATTATAGCTGGCTTGGTGCTGAACCGGAGGCTCGCGGCACAGCTGCTCTCATTCTACAGCGCTCGAGCCTAGAGCACTGAGAGGAGCTCGCGCTTCCCGCTCCAGGTCTAACCCCCGATGGACTTGACACAAGACAAGACAAAAACACGCAGTTTGCGTCTGATTGCGGTCTCCTAGGTGACGGATAGTAGCGCACTTTTGCGGAATATAAAGTCCTCTAACAGTCTCAAGAGTGCCTGCGCCAGTTTTGATGTGTTTTATGTGTTTGCGCTCAACAGTGAGGTAGACTCATTCAGGCGCGTTCGAACAAGTGAGGCTTCATTCTTCCCTGAATGCGGCTGTTCAGGTGGGAGCCCTGCAGGACCTGCCTGTTTTAGGGCACCACGAAAACCTCTGGCTGTTCGGAAGATGAGGAATAATTATCCGGAGATGCTGCTGCTGCTGGTGCCCATGTTGTGGTTTTTACCTCCGGCCGGAGCGGCTCCTTCACAGACCTCCGAGCAGCTGGACACAGGAGTGGTGAGTCTCCTTTTTCTGGGAGGAAGTTTGTTCTGCGTGGCGAAAGTGAGATGATCGTCCTGTTAGATCTAATCCCAGCTGACAGTCGTGCTCCGGGATGGCAGCTCTGTCTTGGTCTCCTCTTGAGAAAAAGCCAGTGCTGTCCTCTCCGGATACTTGATCTGAATTTTAACGCCTCTCTGCAGTCCAACCGGGCTTGAGGGTCTGCACGCTGCAAGAGCAGAAATAATGAACTTCATCCTCCTCATCGGGGAATAGAATCCCAATATGAACATCAAATATGGCCTTAAATTCACATCAAATGTTGTTTTTTTTCTTATCTTCATACCCATCTTCATCAAACTGGGCTGACATCCTGTTCTACTGGGACAGATTGGACCCATGAGACCACAAAGGTTGTTCTAGCATATTTAAACGAATGCACTTAAACAGACACTGATCAAGTAGATGAACCAAATCCATTTTGACCCAAATCTGAGCCCCATGTCAAATATGCTCAAGAGCTATTCTGCAGCAGCTGTGGAAGATCAAAATCTCTGATTAATGGTTGAATTAATTCCTCCTCTTGTATTCTTGCATGCATTTGCATGAGCAATGGATGAAGAGGCCACCGAAACTGAAGTCTGTGCACGGCATCATTATCATCAATATGTGCAACATAAAGTCAGGACAGATGTTAATGCAGGAGGCGTAATTATGTTTGCAATGCATTTGTGTGTGTGTGTGCGTGTGTGTGTGCACTACGATGACTAAAAAATCGTTTCCTCATAACTTCCTGTTGGAGATTTTTCAGTTCTGGGCTTGTAAAAATGTGTTATCGTCTTTGCAATTTCATCGCCAGTGAACTAGCATTTTATTTTTTTTCCCCCATCAGAGACTAGATCAAGTGCCAAAAATAACTCTTTTTCTTTATAATTTATAGTGTTTTCTTCCTCTTTTTTTCCTCCCCTCCACCTGCTGGTGTTGGTTTTCCGTGCTAATCTCCCACAGGAGATGCAGTAATGATGAGGATGTGTTGGCCGACTTCCTCCACTCTTAAGAAACATCTGAACTTTCTAATCCCACGTTTTCAAATCAGCCTTCGGTTTTATTACTCATATTTCCGTCGTTGCGTGCCTTTCCTGACATCGAGACCGATTAAAGCTTAAATGAAGGGACGATTGATAGAAGAAAGAAGACGTCGAACATATAAGAAGAAGAGAAAAAAACCTGACATCACTGAAATAATGTGACATCATGGTTATTTCTTTTCATTCAGTCTCTCTTCAGGTGTTGTGTTTGTGCTTTTTGAGTAAATTATTTACCCCTGAATGACAATAACAGAGGAATAAAGTTCTTAATCACTTAAATCGATATTATGTAAATTTGACAAGAGGTTCCATTGGGTTTGCAGCAAAGCTGCTGCTAGAAATGTCCTTCATATTCTACTTTTGTTCTTTCATACATTTCAGAGCTTGTACTCTTTCACTTTTATTCCACTAAGTAAGTTGAAAACATACTTTTGCTTGAACCAGAAAGTTTTTATTCACATAATTACCTCTACCTCTACCTGGGTAAGGAATCTGTGTACTTTTGCCAACTCGGGGGGAACACAACCTACCGCCAGTAATCTTTCTATGAAGTAATCTATAAAGCTGTCCATGCTTCCTGTCCTCTCCGTGTGGCATATCCAGACTCACTGCAGAGACGGATGCGTAGAACCCAGACACCAGGACAAGGTCTGCTGCAGATGAGTTCTGAATGAATTCTTGCTCCGGATTTCCATAAGTAGTCAGTTATTTCCATAAGTTCAAGAGTGTCGGCGCCGACAGGGTTTTCATCAGGACCCGCACACGATCCCTCGCCGTAAAGCTTTGGCCGTAAACTACTCAAGCCTCGGAAGCAGCTATGGCTTGAACAGCTC
The DNA here is from genome assembly GCA_009660295.1 of Lophius piscatorius. NCBI lineage: Eukaryota > Metazoa > Chordata > Actinopteri > Lophiiformes > Lophiidae > Lophius > Lophius piscatorius. The sequence goes on along the minus strand of VRLP01002074.1, from coordinate 28,974 downwards.
CTCCATCATCGGACCATAACCTCCAGTTTCAACATGAAACAACTAATCATACATCCCAGCTTCCTCTGAACATTTCCAGTCAGTGCAAATATTGTTGTTGTTTTTTTTGGTTCTGGTATCTAGTTTGTCAATCCAGGAGCAAACGAGGAATACAAGGATTGAGCTCAGAAAGAAATACTTTTATAGTACTAATACTACTACTGTAATAATATTGTGTCTGCTTGGGATTTTTACTGGCTGACATCTATCACCTTAAATTCTTGGATTCATTTAGCAGAAACTTCATCCATCAGAAACTATTTATTACCTCCGCCTAGGAAGGAGGTTGTGTTTTCACTCCTGTGCATTTCTTTCTTTCTTTGTTTGTGAGCGTGATTACGGAAAAAACTATTTTTTGAGGTGGGTCTTGGCATATCCTCGGGGCGTTTACATTTTGGTGACCTAACAGGTTTTGCTGCATTTAAAATAAAATAGAAAGTATTAAGCTGTTTGGAGTATTGATGTCTTAATGTGGCTATTGCTGCCTTTGTTCCTTTGATTCCTTTGATGTCTCTATGGGGGTGGAGCCGGGGGGCTCAGTAGGCTGAACAGAGACGCTGAAGTGGAAGGCAAAGCACACGACCGGCTACAGAGTATTTGAGAGATACTCAGAGAGTTTGTTGGAGTTGTCGGTAGATTTAGAGGCCGGCAATAATTTAGACATTAATGGAGAAGTCCACATTAATTTTTCCTTAGCCTTGGGTACCGTTGCTCCTTGCTCCTTTGATGTTTTATAATGGACAGGAAATGACGGAACAATGTCTGTTTTCTTCTAGTTTCCTTATTGTTTGGCATTTCAGGGACCAAAAATGTGCAATTAGCATAGCCACTCAGTCTCTGTTTGCTCTACAACAAGTACTCTTGAGTTTTTCCTAAACCTTGGGTACTGTTTTGCCTTTGTGGATGTTTGCTTCTCTCTGAGTTGTATAATGTTTTGCACAGGCTTCTTTTTGTTTCTGAAAAAACTAGGTGAACCATTACACTGCAGATACAGCTGTGCCATTAGATGAATTCTATTCTTTCCATTCACCCTGGAAGAGAAAATAATACTCAAGTTGGAAACTTTTCTAGATAGAGCCATATAATACACTCAGTCCAAAGTGGTGCTGCAGCCTCTGTGCAGCCCATATTGTCCGAGGGCCATTACTCTTGTTGTGATGTCTAGGATGCTTCATGTTCCAGTAAATGCAAAGCACCGCTCTCAATCAGCAAGTTGGTTCTATGGACTTGTGGGGACTATTGGGGAAGTATTGAGGGGACTCAATACTTCTTTGGATGGATGTCATGCAATTGATTCAATAAAAGTCGCCATTTTGCTGGTGCTGAACTGACTCCCCGATTATTTGTACTTATGGAAACCTTTTAAAGAATGATCTCACCCATATGCTGTCAGATTTAAGTATGAAAATTTCCTTAACTTTTGAATATAAATTATTTGTGGGAACAGCTAAAAGCCCCTGTGTTTAGTTTAGTTTTTTTTTTTTTTACCAAAGCATCTTTGTTAAAAATATTATGTGTTAACACCAACCTATAGCTCATCTCCGGTCCCCATTTCTTAAAAGTGGGACCACTACCCCAGTCACCCAAGCCCGGGTCAGCAGTTCTCTCTTCAGGCTGAGCGAAGTCTGCTTTCCCTCCCCGAGTCGTCAGACGGTTTGCCAGAATTTCCCTGAGGCTGACCGAAAGTCCTTCTCCATGGCTTCCTCAAACTCTCTGAACTGTTCAGCAACTACCAAGGCTGCAGCCCTTCTGGACTCGCTGTACCGTTCTGCTGCTTCAGTAGACTCCTGGGCTAATAAAATCCGAAAGGCCTCCCTCTTCAGCTTTGACGGCTTCCTTTACTGCTGGTGTCAGCCAGCCAGTTCTTAGGTTGCCGCCAACCAGTGACCTAATGATCACAGTTGCCTCCGCGATGGAGTACTTGAAAAGGGTCCCGTCAGATTCTATGTCCCCGACATCCTCGTCAATGTGTCGTAAGTTCCTCCGGGGGTGTGAATTGAAAATCTGACAGACAAGTCCTTCGACAGACCAGTTCTCCCTAGCTTCCCATTTGGGTTTAACAGCTCTTCCACTGCCTGTTAAATGTTTCCTTGAAGGAATACCACGACAAAGTAATAAAAGAGCGTTGTTGACGAGAACACCTAGTGCTTGGTGTTTCACAGACTAGCGTGAATGAGCTGCCTCTTAATAGTTGGAGTCAAATTTGTAGTATTGCCAGCCTTTATGGAAATGAGTCAGATCTTGTTATTGGTCTTTTGGCTGTTCCCTTTTGTGGTGGTCACAGCGGACTATTTGTTTCCATCCATAGGTCGGTACCCTGTTTGCCAACTGTACTAGTGATGGTATTTGTTAACCACGGCCCCAAGCGATTCGGTTGGGACCAAATCGATTTGAAAAAAGGATTTTAAGCCTGATTGTCAGGAATTCATAGACCTATGTAGAAAAGGCAGAAAGCACCAGTGTAGTCAGCTTAGAGGATGATTAGCTTGTTAATGACTAATCAGTCTCACTGGGGTGCAGCAGGCACCCAGAGGACACATGCTGTGTCACCAGAAGAGCTGTAAAGAACTGATGTTGTCAGATGATCGTATACATTATTCTCCCTACACAATGTTTGAGTGCGTGTGGTGTTTCTGCTATTCACTCATGATTTGAAATGCTAGAACCATTCCAACAAGAAAACGATCCTCTGAACTCTGAACTCCTGAGAAGCGTTGCTCCTTTGTAGTCCCTTTACACACCTCTGACACGGTGTTCCATCACCTGGCATTTAGTTGAGATTGCGTATCGTAGCCATGGCGTATGTCTTCATAACAGCTGCACACAGACTCCTTAAGTAACCGATGTTTTGCTGAACTGTAGCCGAAGTCACGTTTTATTGCCTTACCTCTGTCCGGTGTGATATATCACCGCAAAGCATCAATTTGCAATTTCAGCACTTGAGGGAACTGAGTCATAACTGCTAAAAAATAATATGCCCTGTGTTTTCTGCTCATTCCATTATGCTCCTCGTGAGGAAGATCTCCTCAACTCAAACAGAACTGCCGGGCTTCCCTCAGGATCTATTACACCAAACACTCAGGGCTTCCCTTTTTGAAAAGCCAAGCTGAGCTGGCCAGATTAGTAGCTGATAAATTACCTAAATTACTGTACATTCAGCCACCTGTGGAATTTTACGGCACTGAAGAAGCAAAACCATCTTTAAAACCCTACAGACTACGCGAGTGTGTGTGTGTGTGTGTGTGTGTGCGTGCGCCTGGAAGAGCAACCACATTTTTCACTCTCATTTTCCTGTTTAATTTCTTCGATGACACCACCATCTGGCATCAATTCCCGCGGAGCAGTCAGCATCCCTCTCCTGCTCCCGCACAGCTGCCGCTCCATCCACGCTACACATCAAAAAGGGGCTTGTCGTCAGGTTTTGATGTTATGTCAAGAAGCAACGACAGCTACACAAACACACGGCGGATCAGCAATTAGGTGTTGAACTGCCATGAGAGGCAGGTATGAATATAACATGGCAAACTCTGTGCAAGAGGATTCACTAACATCTCAATGCTTATTCAAAAGTAATTAAAACGTGACGATTCTCCGTTTCGCTGATTCTTACACACACTAATAAAAACATGAATATTTTATTGCGTTACTCTTACGCACAACCTTTATGTGAGGCTCGCACTGCAAGCCTACCGGTCTATCTCGCTGTCTCGATGTTTTTTTGCAATCAAAACAACATCTGAGCGTCAGTTTTAGCGACGTTCTGATCTTCCTAAAGGAAGACGAAGCTGCTGAGCTCATTAAATGATCATCTGTATTATTCATTGGATCTGACGCTGTGGTGAACTGTTCCCGACCCCTCTGAAGTAAAAAAGAGTTAGAAAACGGTTTGATTTGAGTCGGAGTAAATGTTGACTTTTTGTTAACCGGTTGTTAGCGGGGGTAACTGACCTTAGATGGTCCGTGATACAAACAGTCCCCCCCGACACCCGGATTCTTTGTGCTCGTGAACCTTGGATGAATAGCGAAGTTTCATTGTAAAAGAGAGAGAAGAAGTTTTGAGTTTGCTTTCATTCTTAAAGTATTAATAATTGAAATCTCCATGTAAAGCTGCAGTGAAAAGATAGAAAGCAGTCATGTGGTCACATGAGGGGACGGGTTCACACGATACGCAGGGTGTCATGGATCACACCAGAATAGGGGTATTTTTGGATCTCTGTATCACATGCTGATGACTTAACCTTTAACCCTTTAATGTCCTGCTCAGCTGTTTATTTCTTATTGAAAAATCTGACCCACTCGACTGAACCTGTTTATAATTTGACCCGGTGGCGGCATGTATACTGTATGTTGAAAAGTAAGGGGCCAAGGATGGAGCTTTGGGGGACATCACAGTTTAAAGAGGGCCTCAGAGGAGGAGTAAAACTTTTTTTGCCAGTTTTTGAGGACTTATTGAACGGAACTATGTAACTTGATGGAGCCAAACAAAGTTTGACATGAGGTCATACTCCATTGTATGAAATCCCTTCACACACCCACTTCAATAGGACCGTGTTTACATGTACGTCAGTATCCTGGTTATGAGGCTTAACCCGTTATTGATCATATTTGGGATATGACATTTACATGAATACCGACAAATCAGGTTATTCCCTTTATAGTCGATACATGATGAATATTAGTCTCCTGGTTACTGGTCCTCTGTTTTTCATGTCAAGTCATGCTTCGTCTCGTCTCGTCTGTCTACTGCGTGTTGTTTACACTTGCCCCGTAATGTTTATCACTCCGCTTCCATTTTATCTGTCATCTCTGTCACTGGTCGCTTAATTTAAATTTAATTCGACCGGGGCAATAAAAATGAGTACACTGAAGTTTACAGCTCAGTGCTATTAAGAACCAGCGTGTCGTTGTGTATGTGGTTTATTCAATTTATCACCCAACGTAGGAGATGAGAGGGACGAGCGATATTAAACATGTCCTTCATTTGACAGCTGTCAGTCAGACACTGCGTAGGATGAAGGCAGCATGATGAAGATACTTCTTCTTAATGGATGGGTTGTTATGAGTGGGCCGTCCTTTCACCGGTTATCTGACAGTTTCGTTTGGTTGATGCCAGACATGTTAGTGTTTTCCATAGTGAGAAGACTTGCTCAGCATTTCATTTTTCTTAGAAGACAAAAACTGCTTTCCTTATCGCTCCATAAACGGGACACACTTGCTGTCTCTTCCACAGTGTGTGTTCAGTCTCTGTTACGTCAAGCAGCGCCTGTGCAGTGACGGACAGCTGTCAGAAACCAGTGTAAGACGTACACGTGTAACAATATCCATGTTTTTTTGAGAGTACTCCAGCTGGAATATTTTAAGTCTTATCCCGGTCACTGAGATCAGGATATGATCTTTACATCCACCAACACAAAGACAGTAGACTAAAAAAAAACCCATAATAACCGAGACAGTGAAGGAACTGTAAACACAGTCCATGATGAGCTCGCCAGATGTACCAGATGTTTATGAACATTATCCGAGGCATCTTTTATTGCCCTCACCTCAGCGGAAATCTGAGTAAATTTCCATATAAGTTTAACATTTGAGTGTTGAATACTTGAACTTTTTATTCAAACAGTGAAGTTGTTGAATGTCGTTTTCATTTAAAACCATTGGCAGAACTTTTATAGCTTAATGTGTTGCTTAAGTACAGTTACATAAGTAACTTTTTGTGATAATTGTAGCATATTTTTGATGTTATTGCATTTTTACTTTCCCTTTTCTACTGTTATTTCAAACTTTTAGAAGCATTTTGTCATAAACACCAAAGGCAGTGCATCTGGGCTTTTATGCATGTGTTGCAGAACCGGTTTTACTGTATGTCCGTGCCAAATTAGTAAACTAAACTTAACCACATAATAAAGACAAACAAAGTTATATCTCCTTTTTTTTTCATCTGAAAAATGATCCTTTCTGTGATTTTATACGAGCCGTGAGTTTTGTCAGCCGTTACGACCCTTATTACTGCCGCTGTTAAGTGTTCTCCCTTTCACTAAAGAACCCTCACAGATGCTGTGTCATTTACATAAACTCATTTAAAGGTCCAGAGTTTAAAATTTGGCTAAGGGGGCGGCGCTGTGAGCTTTCCCTCTACTTTTCTACCTGGATTTTTCCCTGAGCCGACCCGGAGCCGAAGAAATGTGACCGGAGAACAAACGCTCGTTCTGATAAGGTCCGTCCAGTTCGCCCGCTGAAATCAACTCGACGAGCCAAGGACGGCTGCTGGTTCTGGAGTGATCCCTCCCTGGAAGGAGACGTGGCCCAAGATCTCAGGGGAAGAGTCTAAATCCTAGTGGGGATGAAATCGCTTTGAAGCTCACGGCCGATGCCGCCAGCCTCCCTCTCTGTGCGGCTGCTGGGAAGGAGACTGGCGGCGCTGAGCCGAGTTGAATCCTCCTCCTGCCAGAGGATTCTACGTTTAAACTTTTCTTGAATCTTTATGTTTGTTTTGACAGTGGGGCTTGGAACTCAAAGAGATACCCCTAAATAAACTCTAGATAATACACACTGGAACTTTAACTCCCTCAAAGATCAAACATATTTTTTTAATGTTTATAATATGTAGAATACTGATTTTCTAGCACAAAACTCTTACTTTGACATCAACGAGTCCAACCTTAATAATCGTTGTGATTATTCCGACTGAAATACATCAATTTATAGCTCTTTTAAAAAAAAAGAATTTTTTTAGACAAGATTAAATTTACAATCAAACCTGAATTTATTTGACAAGATTAAAATTTTTTAAGGTTTTCGTGTTTTCACAACATGGTCACTATTTATTCACTGTGTACCAATAACACGATCCATCATCAAAGGAATCATTTTTGGATAATTAAGCACTCAGTGCTTCAGCGTCCTCCCAATCGCTGATATCTGATCTCAGATTTAATCAAGCCACTAAGCCTCCATCCTACTACTGAACGACAATTTAGGAACAGGAGATGAAAAATTATGATGTCAACTACTTAAAGTTTGTTCAGATGAGTCTAATGGGGAAATAATTTCATTCCCAGGTCCCGTTTTTTCTCTCAAGCAGCCAGCAGTAAACAGTACACCACCCTCATTCGTACACTGTTTGCCTGAAATGTGCGTCCGTTTCTACTGCATTATATTATATTCCACTCAGATTTAAGTTATTCTCTCTCCATCCATTTTCCTCCCGCACTTCAAGTTTTCATCCCACCAACGTTCTGCAGTTCAGACATCAAGAGACCAGAGGGATACTTAGAATCAAAAATGTGATGCAGTGAAATCCACTGCCTCACAGTTGAGAAGATTCCTGCTCTGAAATAATTAAGTGGAAAGAAGAAAAAGTATGAAAGGGAACGAGAGTTTTCTCCCAAAAAACAAATTTGTCTTTGATTTACACGTCATTGTTAGCTGAGACTTATAAGATATTGTTGACATGTAGAGTGTCAGCGTTGGCAGGTGAGTGATGAGGTACAGTTACTGAGGTCATGTGACGCCTACTGTTGGCTTAAACTCACTGCCGTCGTAAAAATGCTATTATTCTGTGCTAGAGAAAGGGTGAAGCAGGACCATGTGAAATTTTAGTCTGTAAGGTCAGCTCACTTAAATATTCTCTTTCCTTTTGCCGAGCCAGCGCTTCCATTGTGAAAAGGAAAAGGTAGATTTATAGTGACATCACAAATTTGATGATTTTTGCCTCGACTGTGATGTTGGTGCGTCTGATCGAGTTGCGGCCCACCACCTGATTAATGACTTCTCTTTTAATGACTGACTGTATGAATATTATTTCAACAGGGGTAGGTGTAGTTTTATTTATTTATGTTTAGAAGTCGGGGATATTATGGAGTCATCATAGCTGCGTCCGCCTCCGCCTCCGCATCCCCATCAGCATCCGCAACTGCCTGATCCTTCGTGTTAACGCGATGACTCAAAATCTATTTAAGCAATTTCTTTTCAAAATTTATACCAACATAGTTCGGAAAAATGGGAAGGGTTTTGCAAGGAGGGGCATCCGGCATAAAACCTGCCAAATCCATATGCGGGACACAAGACTAATTTCCCAAACCAGATCATTTGGGGCCAACAAATACATCCACAACAGGGTGCAGCTGAAGGACGAAGAAAAAGAAGACCTTAGAGCGAGGAAGAACTGGGTTGATTTTGGAAAATGTTGGTTGTATATTCTCGACAATACTGGAGCTCTGTCTTCAAAAGCTTTCAGGCCATAATTTCTCAAACATTTGTCTAACTTAGTTCAAATTTGGTGCATATGAACCGACCCAAGAAGATCTATCTTGTATACACTGTGATTTACTCAAATATTCATATTTTACTCACTAGGTGGAGCTTTATTAAAAAATACACACATTTCGGACCGTAACTCCCTAACCCTTGCATCAATTTAGTCCAAATTTGGTCCATATAATAATAATAAATAATAATACATTTAATTTATAACGCACTTTATATGTTTGTATATATGTATATATGTTTGTATATATTTATATATGTTTATAAATATGTATATGTGTATATGTATATGTATATACTGTATATATCAACAGCAGAAAGACCGCCACAGTTTATCCGATGAAGTTTTTTGAGATTTTTAAACCATGTCAGAAAAATACTGGGCTGATGATCATTTTCCATGTGAACCTGGATCATAAGGATACTTTTAGCACCACTGTCCCACTTTCACCGAGCTCCGTGACCTTGAATCTGCAGAAGTGCATCGTGGGAGTCGTATTCAGGGCAAGGAGATTATTTCTGGAGCAATTTCATTTTGCGTCAACTTGAATTTGAGAGTGAGACCATTTCTCCACGAGGATTGACAGAAGCTGATTGTTCTGCACGTTGTATAATAAATAGCACATCCCCATATTCTCAGGAGGAGGGGATCCTGTGTCTCACTCTGCTTCCATCCAATCCGTCATCTCAGTCTTGTTAAGTCTCCTCCCGAGACAAGTAAGTCAAGAAGACTATCAGCATTATGGAGTGAGGAGTATGTGATTTACTCTCGTGTGGCATCTCCTGGCTGCTCCTCCAGCACGGCTGTTTGGGAGTGACGTGTGGCAGCTGCAAGACTTCTTCCTGACGCTTTCACGCGACACACATTGATTTTCCACATAATGTTTGGCAGCATGAATTCAATCTTTGTTTAAATAAATAGAAGTGTAAAAGAAGCCGAGAGTTTGGGCCACACATCCTCAAGTTAAGGCCAGGAGAGCTGCCAGGAGGAAATTAACAAAAACTGAAGCCATGTGTTTAACGGATGTTTTTAGGCCAAACCAGATCATTTTATCAATTAAAATGTTGTTTTTTTAATAGAGTTTAAAATAGGTAGAGTTTCAGTTGCAGATTCATGGAAAGGCATGAAGGAACTTACAAAGGATGTAAAGTAATTGGTAAATAAATGGAGGCAGAAAAACCAGATAAATACTCAAAGGGAGAAACAATATACAACAGGTGCAATCAATAATTTCAAAGGCTGTAAAACATGACAGAAGGAAATTAACTCCAAAATAAAGCAGTAAATAACCGAGTAAATCCAATTCCATGATTGTAAAGAGGGAACAACGTGGTTCACTTGTTAGACAGGAACTCAAGTCTGTGGCTATAGATATATACAGATATATACTGTTCTTCTTCTGCTCCTTCAGTTAGTTTGGTGAGTCCAAACTTTATATTTAATAGATAAATAATCTATGTAGATGTTAATCGGCCGGTATATAATTCTAAAATCTCTCCCATGTCCAAAAACCATGGAATTAGATTTTTTTTTAAATTTACAATTTAAAGTATTTCAGTTATGCTTAACATATTTAGATAAATATTATTTAATGCTAAATTTAAAAGAATGGCAATATATGATATTTTTGACTATTATAATTTCCCTGTATGTACTCAGCTGCCTATGATTCTGACTCCAGCCGGTACATTATGAATTCTTTAACTGCGGTGGAAGAGAAAACTGCCTCACTCTCGGGCAACCCACAAGGAAAACTCCAAATTAACTCCATGTGGCCGTACTTTTTTAGCTGAGACGTCCCGGCTCCTTTCAGTCATGTACCAGATCAAGGTTCTGGATGCCAAAGATACTCACAGGATTGACCAGATCTTGTAATTATGGTGGCGGTTTTAGGAGTAGTGCTGCTCGCTTGTTGAAGTTTAAAGAATCCAGAGTCCTGCCGCCTAAACGAAGGAAATCCCAAAGCAATAGAAACACAACTCCTCTGAACTTTGCCCTCTGGCAGAAGTGTAATAAACATGTTATATTTATCTGTTTGTGTTCATGCGAGGATAAAAGAGGCGGCTGAATGATGCAGGGTGATTTACACGACTGATGTTGCCACAGGAGTGATCGACAGTGTGGATAGAACAAATGAATCTAAGACAATAAAAAAAATCTTATGTTTATCTGTGAGTGAAATTCCCAATCCTGATGGCTCGTGGCGAGAAGCTGTTTCTGAGGCTACTGTAGTTCTCCTGTACCTCCTACCAGAGTTCAGTAGAGTCAACAGTTCAGGATGGGAATGATCATTTGTTATTTTCCTGGCTCTGAAGAGGCACAGAGAGCCGGGGATATCTACCAGGGAAGGCAGAGGGCGGCTGATGATTTTTTATCTGCCGTTTTGATTACCTTCTGCAGAACTTACCTGACTTCTGCTGAGCAGACGGCATACCCCCCCCATGATGCAATACGCCTGTACTATCTCAATGATGGAGCGGTAGAACATCACTTTTTCCTTCGGTCTGTTTTTCCTGGATTGTCTCAGAAAGTGCAGTCGCTGCCGGGCTTTTTTCACCAGTGACAATCAGAGGTCCTCTGAGATGTAGCTTCACAGGAACTTGAAAGTGGGTACCCTCCCTTCGCAGTCTCCCCTGATGTGAAGTGGGGCAGGTTCTACACTCTGTTTTCTGAAGTTGATGACTGTTTCTTTGGTTTTGCTTATTTTGAATGCCAGGTTGTTCGTGGAGCACCGCTCTGACAACTTCTGGACCTCATCTTTGTTTATCCATCTCCCCAAAAGATGAGACCGACCAAAGTGGTGTCATCCGCAAATGTAATGCTTCTGTTAGAGGGATGGCTTGGGGTGCAGTCATGGTTGTACAGAGCATAGAGGAGTTCTGAGTGTGAAAGTGGAGAAGGAGGGGTTGCTTTGGACGGTTTAAAAGCGTTTTGTAAAGAAGTCCTTCGTCCAGGAAGAGAAGGATGCAGCTTGTTGACTAGTCAGTCACGGATGATATGGTATTGGTAGGCCGCTCTACCAACTGAGCTACAGCCGCCCCTTTGTTGGGGTTGCAAGTTGATTTATTATCAATTAAAAAACATCCTTACATGGCTTCCTGGGTGTTCCAGATGGTTCAGCACTGTGTGGAGAGTTGTGGCGATTGGTTTGATCAATGAGCAAACTGATGAGGGTCCAAGGTTGGAGGGAGGCAGGAGTTAATCTGATTTCCCAGCATTTCTTAAATACTAATGTCATTGCTACTGGACGGTAGTCATTAAGACCACTGACTGCTGGCTTCTTTTGGACAGGAGTAAGGGTAGCCGACTTCAGACATGGTGGGATGTTGGGTTGTGAGAAGGGGAAAGATTGAAAATCTTGATAAAGACTCCCGAGAGTTCATCAGCACAAGCTTTAAGTACTCTGCCAAGTACTCCCTCGGGTCGAGCAGCCTTCCATGGATTCACCTTCTTCAGTACATGTCTCACTTGATGCTCCTGAAGGGTAAGAGTGACTTTGTGGGGCCCCTCTACCTCAAACTGAGCAAAGAAGTTGTTTGGTTCTCTGCCAGCGAGGCAACAGTGTTGTTGGTTTATTTGTTGTAATCCACGACACGCGGGGTTCTGGTTATTTTGTGTCATGTGGTCATTCACTTTCCTCCCATAGTCCTCATGGCAACCTTAATGCTACTTATTGGGTCACCTCCTGCCACACTGTACCGGCCCAGTCACCTGACATGAAGGCAGAGGTTCAGGTTCTCAGGGGCGACAGTACCTCACTTGTGACCCGGGGTTTTTAGTTGGGTTAAACCTGAATGTGTTTATCAACTGTAGCATTATCGGTACAACTCTTTATGTAGAACAGTGCAGCAGTTTCATGCATCCTCTAGCTGAGAAAGTGAAACCTCGAGTCTGTATCGTGTGTCCGGCTTGGTTTTTGTCCTGAGGGGGCCGCAAGCTGGGGTGAGTACAAGTGAAAGATGATCGGACAAGCCCAGATGTTGAGAGAGGTTCTGCTCTATGTACATGCTTTTGTTAAGACTAGACAGAGTCCAGTGTGTTCTTCCCCCTTGTGGGAATATTGTACATGTTTTGCCAAGTTTGGAAGCACAAATCTTAAATCTTGCTTGCTTGAAATCCCAAATAAAAACGCAAACTACGTCAAAATGACGCATCTGTTGTTTCTTACATCCATCAAAGACATTTTCTTTTCCCTCCTGTGCATTTGTTTGTATGTTTGTTTGTTTTTTTGTAAGAACTACTGATTTGCAAGAAAATTTAACCAGAGGTAGGTTTTGGCATATTCTAGAGGTCATTAAATTTTGGTGACCTCATATGTTTGTCACCATTTAAAATAAAACAAAAATAATAAGCTGTTTTGAGTAGGGGCGTCACAGTGTGCTGCCTTTGACCCTTTGATTCCTTTGATGTTCCTTCGGGGTAGAACTGCTGGGCCCCAAACTTAAGACCTCAAGTGAAAGGCCCCATAGATGAGCGACAACAGAGTATTTGGGAGATACACAGAGAGTTTGTTGGAGTTGTGGGTAGATTTAGAAGCTGGCAATAACTTTAATTTAGACATTAATGGGGGAATCTGCATGAATTTGCTACAAACAGCCACTGTTATTATTTGGGCAAACGGCCAGGTTGCTTAATGAAGCTAATTTCATAAAGTAAAGGAAATTCTTCTCGTATCGGATGAGGTTTGGCACGTTTCAAGATGTAATAATAGTTTGCTTGCTTCTTTCTGTGCTATGCAGATACAGAAGTCGTCCTCAATGCTATTAGGCAACTAGGGAAAAAAAAGAGCTGAGTTACTTTGTGCAACACAAAGCTCTATTAATTTGGAGGTTGACTGTTGCACTCAAGATCTTGAGGTGGCCATTAGCTCAGCAATTATTCATAGCCTAATTAAGTTAACTTCTTTCTCTCCAGATGATGGCTTGGAAACAAAAAGACTTATTCCGCAGTATTTTTCTCCCTAAGTGACAATGAGAATAATTACATACCCTCCACCAAAGTTATTTATTGATCCTGCCGTTTTCCAAACACTGTTAAACTCTTCTAATAATAATAATAATATTTAGTTTATAACGCACTTTACATCTGGAATGGAGTAGCAATTGAATCATAGCTCTGTATCATGATATTCCTGCGGACTCTGAGCAAGTGTTGTGGTACCTCATGGACTAGTCGTATGACATCACAGGGTCAACACACACTCTCATACCAGTCACCGCTGTAGTGCGTGGTTTTGGGTTGTGGGAGGAAGCCAGAGTCCCCCAGCGAAAAACCCATGCAAACAGACACTATTCCCAAAGTGGATTTGAACCAAGATCCTTCTTGTTATGGAAAAATATTTTAATCCCCACACAGCCCTGCTGCCCTAATGAGCACAAATAGTTAGTGATCAATAAATTAGTTATGACACTGTAATAACACAACAACAGTGAACACGTTATCTGTTCGGCCCTTTAGATCTTCAATATATTGGTCCATTAAAAAAAGCTGCGTGAATACATTAATTTCACTTGAAAACTAAAAAAAATGCAGAAATTAATGCAGATTTCTCCATTAATGTGCTTCTCCGAGTATATCGCAAATACTCTGTGTCCCGTCGTCTGTTGAGCCTTGCACTTCAGTGTCTCTGTTCAGCCCACTGAGCCCCCAGCTCCACCCCCAAAGACAGATCTACTTACGTATTATTTTATTTTATTTTAAATGCTGAGAACCTGTAAGATCTCCAATATTCACCTCGTTAATCCCCTCTTGGATATGCCAAAACCTACATTTGGGTCAAATGTCATGCAAATACATCCTCTAGTAGTTTTCCGTAATCAGTCAAACAAACAAACAAACAGACAAACGCACAGGAGTAAAAACTTAAACTCCTTCCTTGGCAGAGGTTAAAAAAAAAACAACATTTGAAAAGGGCCTGAGTACGGTCCAGCTAATCCGATTTAGCCTGTGGATTGTCACATTATTCATGTGCAATAGTCACATTACAGGAAATACAATCTCAAGTGAGACAAATGAGTTCAAATACATCATACTGTAGCATTTTGCAGCTTAATACGTGAGGAGAACACCCAATTTAAGTCTTCTTGATACGCAAACCCCCCCCCCCCGCGCTCAGTGACTGCACAGCAGCGATGCCAGCGTTGTTTCGGTCAGCGTAGGAGAGCGATGCCAGCTTTGCCCTTGGCGTTGGATTTCATTCTGAAAATCTGCGACACGGCTGCCAGCTTGCGCTGCAACATAAGGCTGGTGTCAGGATGAGGAATAATCCATTAGGTGTTTGTGGGTCTCAGCTGGAGTTGCATCTACTTTTTTTTAGCAAACTCCCCTCCTGTCATCATGAACTGCACTGGAGAAGAACTTCACTAAGAGGGTGGGGGAAACAAAATTAACTCTATTCCGAGTGAAACTAAGTCTGTGACAATGAAGTATGCATACACACTTTTCTTCGTTAAGGATAGTTGGTATTTATCTCATTGCCATTTTTACCTCCATCAAAGCAGGAGGTTATGTTTTTTACTCCTGTGCATTTGTTTGTGCGTTTGTTTGTTTGTTTGTGAGCAGGATTACGCAAAACTATAAGATGGATTTGCATTCAATTTTACCCAGAGACTTTCTGCATATTCTAGAGGTTATTTAATTTCGGTGATGTTACGGGTTTCATTGCATTTAAAAAAAAAAAGAAATAATAAACCATTTGGAGTAGTGATGTCATAATGTGGCTAATGCTGCCTTTGATTCTTTGATCCCTTTGAAGTTTCTTTGGGCTTGGAGCTGGGGGCTCAGTTTCAAGAGTTTCTTTGATTCCTTTAAGTTTCCTTTGGGGGTTGAGTTGGGGGCTGAGTGGGCTGAACAGAGACACTGAAGTGGGAGGCATAGGAGACATGTGGCCACAGAGTAATAAAGAGATATTCAGAGAAATTGTGGGAGTTGTTGGGAGATTTATAGGCTGGCAAAAACTTTTTTGAACATTAAAATAGAATAATAAGAAAATTAAATATAAATGAGTAGTCTTTCTAGTTCGATATGGTTTAGTGGGGATACTTTATTCATTTTTTAGACCCCCCACCAAATAAGCGATACAGCCTGAACTTCTGTTTGCCCATTCTTCCAATGTGGCCAAAACTTTGAATCCAAATTCCCTTCAAAAACGCTTGATAGAATTAATTGAAATAAAAAGTGATTAAGAGTGATAATCATATCAGTTTGCCCACATCAAGCTGTGACAGAGGTCCTGGTTCATCCAGATCAGCTCAAATTAAGATTCTCCATGCAGTAGAAGGGGCATCTGCGTCCTTTGACAAAAATTTTCTAGTTAGTTAATAAGAATTATTTTTCAGGCGTGACGCTGATTGGCAGCTGTGTTTACCTAAAAAAAAACTTTGTCCACAACTTCTCAAGTTGTGGATTTCCATTTATAGTGAATATAGAAGAATTCATACACAAGCATGTTCTTATCCACACGCCGTAACAGACAAAAAAAACAACAACACATTTCTTGTTCCAGCCTAAGGTTTTTTTTTGCTATCCGAAGTCACTTTATCCCTTAAATTAAATTGTCTTTTTTATAATTTTTAATTTTCAAAAGTTGAAGAAGTAACTAAAGTACTAAATACATAAGATCAGAGTATCAGAAAAACAATACATAAGATCTAAAAGGTCCAAACCCTGCTACAAAAGAAGTTTTAGAAGGATCAATCCGAGGAGAGTTGGATCTGGTCATTTGCAATCTATGTAAAAAAACAAAAACAATAAAACAACATAACACCACAAAGATTGGCCTCCTGTATTTTCAGAAGTGGATAAATAGTTTTCATCGACCTCTGTGTCTTTGCTGGAAACTCCTCAATCTTAATTCAAATGAGCCCCGGAGCATCAGCTGCCGGCTCCACGGCCAACTGCTCACCTCAGGGTGTCAGGCTGTTTATGTTAATACATGACAGAGACTCGTTTAACTCAACCTAATTAATGTTATGTTAATTACACACAGTCCTCCCACCTTGTTTGGTTCGCCCACGTTTAATTAAATGTTATTTTGCTCTTGCAAAGACTTTATTTCTTTTAATGTCTTTCCCGACAAATACATGTCTCAGAGCACCGGCGAGATTAAAATATAAACCATTCAAATGAACGTTTAATTGTTATGTTGCTTCTACCCATCTTATAGTGGCAGAACCGAGGACGGCAGCCATTTCTGTCTGGCTGAGTCTCAGCTGTCGTTTTGGATTTCACCCCCGATCCGAAAAGGACATGTTGGATTTTTACAAATTAAAGGAGGAAAAAGGGGCTGGATGGGAGCCATACCATTTGCAAACTGGGTCATGGAAAGATCAAATATTTTCAGCAACCCACCCAACATTCACATTATACCTCTCCACCTGGAGCACCTGGAGCCGTTGTTGACGCCAAACACCTGTTGAGCCTCCAGCTATTTGTCCAACCAGCACTTTATTTTTTTGTCTCTTTGGATAATCCCATCGTTGGAGAAAATGATGACTTTTCCTCACATTTAACCTCAACCACAACCCGACAAGTTTGGCTTTTAATCACGGCACCGTGATTTGTTTCATATAATCATCTATATATGGAACTAGACCGTGAAATATAACTCATATTGTTTAATGGAATAGTTGTCATTGTTTGAGTACACTTCATTTTCCCGAGCTTTTAAATATTGGTGGCTTATTTCAATTTAGTTGACTTTGTATCGTTTCAAAAAACATAAATCTTCTTCATAAAATCTTCTTTTTCTTTATTTTTTTCCCCAATTTCTGAAAACATTCTTTGTAAATAATTATGAATGTTTCCCTAAAATGTGAATAAAAGTTTAAAAAAAAAAAAACGGATCAAAATGACTTTCACTCTTTTTAGATTCATCGCAAGAAGGTTGTGGGTTCAAATCCACCTCCACTTATAATAATAATAATAATAATAATAATATTGCATTTAATTTGTAACGCACTTTACATTTGGATCAAATCTCAAAGTGCTTCAAGGTAAAAGCAGATAAAAGCATCAATAAAAAATATAATAATACCTATATATAAACATGACCAAAAAGCAGCAATGTTAATTAAAAGTTATAGGTTCTGCTAAAAGGAAAGTTTTAAGTCCTTCTTTAAATGTCTCGGTCGTCTGTGGAGCCCTCAGATGGTCGGGGAGGGCATTCCACAGACGAGGGGCAGCAGAACAGAAGGCCCGATCACCCATGGTGCTGAGCTTAGTCCGGGGAAGGAGGAGGCGGTATGAGTGGGTAGAACGGAGGGATCGTGTTGAGGTCAGTGGGGTGAGTAGTTCTTTTAGGTAGGGGGGTCCGTTACCATGGATGCACTGGTGAGTGAGGAGAGAGATCTTATAATCAATCCTGGTGGAGATGTGAAGCCCATGAAGGGAATGAAGAACGGGGGTGATGTGTTCGTGTTTACGAACTCTCATCAGGATCCTTGCAGCACTGTTTTAAACATACTGTAGTCTTTGAGGACTTTTATCAGGGATCCCGATGAGAAGTGCGTTACAGTAATCCAGTCAAACGCGTGGACCAGCTTATCAGCATCACTCAAGGAGAGTGAAGAACTCCGTTCCTCATTCAAAACATAATAATATAATAATATAATAACTCACCTCATTCAAAATGACTTATGCTCTTTCTGTGTGGCGTTTGAATGTTCTCCCTGTATCTGGATCCCTCTCTCGCCATGCTTCTCGCACCGTGTCTGCCATTGTTGGTTCCTATGGTGCAAATGTTTTGATGGATGCTAATATGTACTTAATTTAACCAAAATTACCTTCATGATAAGCAATTGATATCCCCGCAGATCCTCCCTCTTACTGCAATAACTCAAAAAGTATTTCATGGATGATTTTTAGATTTCACACTTCCATAGACCTTAGTGCGAGAAAGAACTGGATTCCTTTTGTTGAAGATCATTTGTAAATTTCTGACGCTAGGGGGAGCTTTATCTCCAAAAGTTGAAAGTTGGTCTGATTTCGTCCAAATTTGGTGCATATGAATCGATCCGATTAGGTCCGTCTTGAAAACATTGTATTTAAACCTAGTTGTTCATATTTTGGTCACTAGGAGGAGCTTTTTGATGAAAATTGCATTTTTTTTGGACATAAATTGAAGAGTTGGTACCACTTTACAGTAATACTACCTCTTTATAAATCATTTTAATTAAGTTACAAGGTATGTTGTAAACACTTCATAAGCCATTAGTTAATAAACAGCTTATAAAGCTCTCAGTTTATCAATGTGGGTCACTATTTGGCAAAATCCCGTTAGCAGTACAGACAAGTGTGCTCACTATTTGGCAAGCATTAGGTCTGTGATACCATTTATATCTAATGAGTTATAGCAGCGTATTAATGATTTGTAAAGTGTTTACATCTGTATTAGTCAACTATATACAATTCTTAATAAGGGGAATCTTATTTTAAACTGGTACCAAAGAATTCAATTAGGGGGATTGTTTGTACAGCGCAGGAGATTGGGGGCTTTTCAGGTATAGACCCTTGCTGTCAGGAACGACAGCATGGTCACTCCAAGAGCGTATTCTGATGCATTAATTATTTCAAAGATTTTATCTGATTCTAATAAAACCCTTTTATATCAAAAGTGAAAAAGAGGTTTGCAAATATTTGCTCTGGCTGGAACATCTAAGTTGGGGACCTCTCTAATAAACTCAAAAGTTTCAAATAAAGTATAAACAGAATAGATTTTTTGGGGGAGAAAAGGTTCATTCATCCCCCCTCAGGCAACTGATTGAAGGTGAAAGGCAACTTTATTTACCTTGTATCCCCGCGTATGCTCACAACTAATGTGCTGTCGGTTCCAAAACGTGGTTTACTGGAGAAAGCTGCAATTTTTGATGCATTTTTAATGCACATAACTTCGGGATGAAGGTGCGGTTTTACATCACACACCAGATACTGGGCTTGCTCATAGCTGCTGTGTTGTTTGAAGTACTGCTGAGGTAAACTCAATCCCCGAAGCTTCACAAACCCAGTTATACTTCTTCGATTTCTCTTTCTCTCCAGTCATTTCTAGCAGGTCTTATCAGATTTTGTCACTGTGATAAAAGCATGGCCATTATATCCCAGGACCGTCTGACTCTCTCTCTCCTTATCTTTGTCCCATGAACAGAGGCTCCGCTCCGTTCAGGTCTCTGCTGTGAAATAGTTAAACTGATTTTGCAGGATAAGAAAGCAGTGACTAAGGTGACCATTGCAACATATTTTAACGTCTTTTTCGCCGCAGATCCTTCGTGTTAATGTAATAACTCAAAATCTGTTTCATGGATCATTCTCAAATTTTTATAACCACATAGGCTTCAGTGCGAGGAAGAACTGGATTTATTGTGGGAAAAGTCCGTTAGATATTTCTGACACTGTAGGGGAAGATTATCTCCAAAAGGTTTTGGTCTATAATTTCTCAACCATTGGTCCGATGTATAAAAACTCTAGTTCATATTTTACTGAAAAGGAGAAGTATAATCACTGTTTTTCGGACGTAACTTCTTAACCTAGGTCGGATTGAATCCACTTGTTGCATATGTATCGACTGTCTGAGATTGTTTTGTATATATCATGTTATACTCTAATATCTTATATTTTACACTGGAGGAAGCTTTTTATAAATAAACAAACAAAAAAATCGCTGTTTTTCAGTCATAACTTCACATTTAATTTGAGGACTTCGGTTAAGGGAATGGTTTGTGTCTACGTGATGTTACATCGAGGTACATTTACGGAGCTCCTGTGCCATGGCTGAATCCGGGGAAAGTCATATTTTTGTTTGGCATCGTGTTTGATTTTACACTAATTTTACAAGTAATAATTTTATTCAACCTGGAACACTGGTTTGGCGCTACACCCCCATTGATGTATTCCATCTTCCTTTTTTTTTTACCCCATCTCTACAAGTTTTAGGCGCTTTTTAAACCTCTACGGACATTGTTAAAAAAAATAAAACGGTTATTGAACTTGAATATTTTGTTCTCTGACTGTCAGGCTGTTCTGAATGTAACATGAACCCACCATGCTAGAATTCTCCTGGTGTACAATTTCACACTTAGCTATGCAGCTGGACTGCTAACCAAGCATCATATTACCAATTTACAATCGCAGCGCCATCCTCAACCGTCCTGCTGTCATTTGGAATGAGTCATGGGAGCGTAACTGATATAGACCATGAAATAAATGAGTTTATACAAATGCATGTGCGTGCGTACATATTCAGGCCGCCTTTCCTGGTCCGGAGGTGTGGCGAATCCCTCAGCACCCCGTGTCATTCCCAATTTGAACTTTGACTCCACTTTAAGGCTACAGCCATATCAAATGGCTAAGCAAGCACACTCTCTCTCTGCTAGTCATTCTGTGGAATTTAACGTCCCGTTCTTCAACCTGGAAGTTTAACGGTGTGTTCTGAGCTCACTGCTGCACTTTCTGTGTCTGGCTGTATGAGGATCAGCTGATCCACAGTGGTGTCTGGGTTCAGAACAGCAACTCTCTGCTTCCCCTTCTTATGAAACAGCACAGATCCAGACAGCACGTCAGCACCCACACACACACACACACACACACACACACACACACACACACACACACAATAGCACCTTGCCTCTGCTTCCCATCTAATGCTAGTCCACTTTTCTAAGGTAACACTGCTGTCATAACAACTGCTCATCACCCAGTGGGTGGTGTTGTTGGAGCCGTGAACACTGACTTCTCTGTTGGACTTTGTTTGATTAACTTTTTTGGGGGGGGTAAAGCACCACTGTTGTGTCTCAAATCACATACACCTGTTAGTATACGACTTTGTGGTGTAAGTATACCTACCTAAGTAGTGCATGAATATAAACAAGTTGTTTGACTCAAGTAATACTGACAGATTTATTTGAAGTAGGCTTACACCAGTGGGTGCCTTGTGAATTTGTGCTATTTTACTTGAAAATGTACAGATCCTGCACAAGTCCTTAAATGATTTTTACTGTAATTAGCAAATCAAAAACTTAAACTACTGGTTGAATAACCCATATTTTATGTCCAGTATTCTTATATTAACGGCTGTAAATTGCAAAATAAACTAGAAAATAACACTCAGAAAGCGCAAACCTCTGCCAGGACACATCATTACCCAAGGTTAACGAATACTAGAAAAAAGAAAACGACTAAAGTGGAATCCATTCAGGAACAAGAAAAAGCACTTAGACGACGCAGACCTCCGACTAACTCTACCGACAACTCATACAAACTTTCTTAATCTCACTCAGATTAATAATACTAAAAAGTAACAGATAGTGTCTCTGTTCAAACAGAACATTCTACTACTGGGCGCTAAAAGAAGAGAGGTGCATCCAGTGAGGAGAACGAATATAGGATGTGAGATGTTTTACCGATCCCTGAAGATTTGCCTCACATGAACATTATTTCCACACACAGTTCTGTGATTTTTTTCTTTTTTCTTTTTTGACGAGTCAAACTCTTGCCGGCGCTGCAGCGGCACGTGTCGCCATCCTTCATCTTCATGTGCTGTTGTTCTTCAGCGCCGGTATCGTTCCTCTGACATTTAACTGCAGACCGCCAAACATGCAGGCGCGAATTCTCCCTTCCGAATACGCGCGAGGGATTCAACAAGGCAATTAGGCTCATCTCAGTACGCCGGAAGAGATGACCTTGAATTCAAAACATTTATGAATGCGTTTCTGCAGGAAGTTTATAAACAAATAAATTATTAACGATGATCACGTAGGTGTTGACATTTGAACGTTTTTTTTCTTAGATGTCTTGTTGAACAGCTCGTAAACATGTTCTAGACTGCTGAGGAACCTCCGGAGGAAAAACATTTTATTGTGAGATTGGAGGAGCTGAGGCTAGATGAAATGAGTTTTGGCCATTCATCCCTTGTTTTTTTTTTTTTTTTTGGTTATTACCTCCGCCAAGGAAGGAGGTTCTGTTTTCACCACTGTGCATTTCTTTGTCTGTCTGGAAAAACTCAAGAACATTAGATAAAATAGGTTTTGGCATATCCCAGAGGTGATACAATTTTTGTGGTGTCATTTATTTCATAGCATTTATGATAAAATTGAATATAATAATAGTAAGCAGGGCGGCTGGAAATGACACAATGTGAGTTTTTGGTAAACTCAAAACTCAGACAATATTGGAGAAAATCTGCATGAACTTTTCCTAAACCTTGGGTACTGTTGTTCCTTTTTCTTTTGATGTTTTTTTTACTGGAGAGGAACAGGAAGTGACAAAACAATATCAGTTTAAGAGTGGGTTTGCACTCTCTGAGTGCTTTTTTTTTTAGTTTTCAACTAGAATTTCGGCCTTTTCTTACAATTTCAATATTTGAACAACAATGATGATGGTCATCGCAGTCACTGCACAATTCTCAGAACCGGTGTTAATCACCGTTTCCTGTCCTGTTCTATTTAGTATGGGTATTTCATCGGTTTGAAGAGGAAGGAAAATCCACCATGGGAAGAGACGTGGATAGGGTATGTGTTCATGTGTTTAACAGTTGGCACCAGTTCTCACTGTGTGTTGTCATGCACCGGTCCCAGAGCCAAACCCATAAATTACATGCCTGCACCATAAATACGGTCATGTACTGTATATAGTCCGACAGCTCATTTGAACTGGGAGCCGTCAGAGAGGTCGTCTCCCCCCAACTTTTCTTGAAAGCAATACGAGCCAATCAACCTATAAATAAAACCAAAAAAGAAAAGTAACACACCTGTTTTAAGTCAAATCAAACCTCTTCGACCAAAGAGTTAAGAGTTAAGATTATTCCCGCCGGATCACACATGTAAAAGTTTAGCAGATCTGTCATGCAATCAAGCATGTATAAGTGTCTGTAGACCGCTTTAAGTGTGACTTTACATATTTCCTCTTTATTGTGGCACACGGGATGAATGCCACAGCAGGCACAGTGGTCCGGCGTTATTTGATCCTTCTGTTTGTGGGCTTTGGCCGGGTGCCATGCCACATTACCGCCTACGGAGAGAAACTTCAAAGAAGGCCGGGGGCCTCTTTCTTTGAGTGGAGCCACTGAATCTTCTGCCTGTTAAAATAAACTCCAGTTATAGGGGCATGTCCTAATTGGATTGTTGAATGTTTAGATCTAGGTGGGCTTATTTTTACAGCGTGCACTCTATCTGAATCCCCTCTGGAGCAAACTTTAGATATGTCATTTGGTGGATCGGATCGTTTTGTCTAATGTTTCTCAGAAGTCCACACCAGTCTTGACAGCTGTGAAAAGCCTGACACCTTTGTAGTGTTAATGTTGTACGCCACACTTTCATGGGGCAACAACAGAAATTCAAAAACCCAAACATAGCAGCTCAGACACACAGGGAACAAGATGTTCCTCAAAATGCTTGTTTCTTTATAGTGACTGCACTGTATCCGTTTCCTATATCTACTTATACTTTTCAGGATTTGATGGGGGGGCGCTGGAATCTCTCCAAGCTGACATTGGGTGTGCCTGACTATCACCACACTGACAAACGCCACATCAGCCTTAACATTAAACTTATATTCATATCGGCTCTTGGTTCAGGTCCAGGATTTATTTTATTGTTTATGATTTAAAAAATGTTTTTTTGGTCATGTCCTTTTGTAGTTTTAGTCTGTTCAGTACTTTGATGAACTGCGCTTGTTGTAAATGTACTTTTTAAATGACATTGACATTGATTTTATACTGACTTGACTTTTGTTGTGGAGTTCCATTATTATTGGTCAAAACACAACCAACCAATCAAGATTTCTGAAGGTTTGCTCTGGTATCTGGCACCAAGACTTAAGCTACAGATCCTTCAGTGTTGAAAAATCATGGGATGGGGCCTCCATGGATCGAACTCGCTTGTCCAGCATATCCCACAGATGCTCGATTGGATTGAGATCTTGGGACTTTGGAGGCCAAGTCAATTCCTTGAACTCATTGGGTTCCTCAAACCATTTCTGAATGATTTTTGCGGAGTGGCAGGGCACATTATTCTACTGCAACATGCCACTACCATTGGGGAATACCCTTTGCATGAAGGGGTGGAGTTGATACATGTGTAAGTAACATCCAGATTAATAGTTTTCACTTTCTGCAGTGGACATGGGTCGGTGTGGACAATCTGACTGATCTGCAACTCCGCAACCCCATACACCTCACGCAACAATACACTGTACCCTTTTCAACAGTTTTTGCTTCTACGGATCAAACTATATGGGTTAAAGTTCACCTCAAAACACACCAATGAGACTTGGGAGCCCATAACCTTGTTACCGGACAATGAATTGTCCTTTGTTAGTCCTCTTTTTGTTGGTAGTACTAATTACTGGAGACTGGAAACACCTGAATGGACCTGCAGTGAGAGATATTGCAATGTGGTCCATTTCAAACTTGCTCAGATCTTTTCTCTTGCCCATTTTTCTTCGTTCCAACACATTATCTTTAGGAGAAGATGTTCAGTTGCTCTGCTTCAAATAAAAACTGCTATGACTGATGACATGAAGGAGAGAAGATTTTATGGCTGTTAATTAAAGCTCTATTTACTGTGTCCGTTGTGTCCAATGGGCGTTTGTTCCCGGAATTAACTCGTTTAATGAAATGCTTGGTGTTCCATTAGCTGGAATGGCAGAGTTGTTCATCTGCAGCCTGGCTGGGCTTCTTCCTCACTTTGTTACATTTCTGTTGCTGAAGTTTTTGTGAAAACTCTGACAAGGCGGGGAGCTCAAAGGAAGTTCTTCCATTTAGTTGCACCAGAAACATCAATGGAAGGTGGTTATACAACCCTTCAGCTGGGTACAGAGTTTGTTATGACCTGAGAGTGTGGCTCAGCTGGACTAGGTTGAAATGTCCTTTTGCAACAGAAGGACGTTCCCTTCCGGACTGAATGCTCAATTCTGATTTTTGTTCTGTACCTGTTCACATTACTCTTAAAATGTGTCCTATATCAGACCCCAGAATGAATAGTTCACAGGTCGTGCTGTCAATACAGATGCAGAATGGAAGTTAGTCTGAACCCTTTCGTTGATAATGAAGGTGCTTATAGTGTTTATAGCTATGCTAATAGTATTTATAGGGATATTTTGGAGTAAAAAGAGCTCGCTAATGAAGCTGTCAGCAGGACATTGCATTGAGATACATTGAATGATGCATTCAATGTCTGTTCAGTAACTTTCAGTCTCAGGCGATGCAGAATTGCAACATCATCAAGATGTGTTCAAATGTGATTTGAACACATTTTTTGCCGGGTAACTAAAAAATGTTTTAATGATAAAAGACATTACCCTTCTTTATGTCCCACACTGAAATTGGATCTAGTCCATTTAGCATTTACAGTTGTAGAAGAAGAAATCCTTTATTGATCACAAACCGCCATACACAGTACAACATTGGGAAATTATTTCTCTGCATTTGACCCATCACTGAGGGAGCAGTGGGCAGCTCCTTTGTCGCGTCCGGGGAGCTAGGGTTCCAGGGTCTTGCTAAAGGACCCTACGTCAAGTAGAGGACTCGAACCGGCTACCTTTCTACTACCCACTCTGTCACTCTGCCCCTTGTACAAAGCCTGAGAGTCGTCTGTTACATCGCACCACTGCTGTCTTCCACGTCAGTCAACCCCTCCCTCCTTTCCTCTTTCACTGCTTCATCTTTTACAAGATTGAACAAATGGCCCCCCAATTAAACAGGCATGTCTGGGTCACTTAGTTTTGAAGATTGGGGTGACAGAGTTACCAATTTTAAATCTGCCCCCCCCCATCCACTTTCCCTTTCTGACTCCTCCTTTTCCGTTCTCCCTCTCCCTCCATCAACAGATAGGACTTGAGTCTTTGTGAGGGTCTATAGAACCAGCTGTCTCCAAGCCACGGATTAAATGATTCACTTATGGTCTGCATTTTAATCCTCACTCTCGCACTCTCTCTCTGTCAGACAGACACACATGCAATTTGTTGCGTGACGTGGATCCACCAAATAGAATTTTATCAGAATTACGTTGAAGCGTTAGATGTGTGTAATTGAACACTGTCGCTGGTCTGTGGGTAGAAGTGGGTGTTAAAGGAGGACCATCCAACAGAAGACACCCTGGCAGCGAGTCAACCATGTGTGCCATTATAAGCACATTAGATAGACGTAGTCGTCTAATGAAGTGAAGGAACGCTCCATCAGCGGACTCGGGTGTCTGCCGTCTGCTTGCAGAATCACTGCTTTGAATGCAACAGGTGACTGTTAGTTTATGTA
The DNA here is from genome assembly GCA_009660295.1 of Lophius piscatorius. Classification (NCBI taxonomy): domain Eukaryota; kingdom Metazoa; phylum Chordata; class Actinopteri; order Lophiiformes; family Lophiidae; genus Lophius; species Lophius piscatorius. The sequence continues at coordinate 2,431 of VRLP01002074.1, read as the reverse complement.
ACTCCATGGCCGTCTTCAGTCGGCTGAATTAATGTGGTGGAACAATGTGTTTTCATGCACACCGCCATCCTGGTTATTAGCATTATCCTGGTGTTATATAACTGTTAGCCTAACTTTGAATTAGTTGGACTGGGGCTGTAGAAAATGAGGCCACTTTGGATTATTATAGTGGGCATGGTGTTATAAATAAATACATCTGCTGAGATATGACCTTATTGCCATAAGTATCTGGTTTTACATTGTCACTTTTATTCTTTACGACTGAAGTCATTCTCAAAGAATATTTCTGGTTGACTGCTGTTGATAAGGTGTTGTCCTAAAAGGCGAGTGTCCGTCACGTGATCTGAACAGGTTTTTATGTTGTTTGATGCTTTTAAGAGAGAATCGGCATGATGATAACACACTTTTATTTCTATACTGGAAACATGAGGGAGGAGGGAAAAGGCGTTCACATTAAAGCCTTGTCGGTACCTTAGAGAGGTTTTACTCTGACTAACGTTACATCATTATGATGTTGGCAAACATTAAGTTATTGGCCAACAACATTGCACTTGACTGCATATGTTATTTCATTCGGTAATGGCGAGCATCCTCTTCTATGCTGAGGTCTGCTAGGGAGGCAGCAAGACTAACAAGGACACAAGAAGCCTGTACAAGCTAGTCAAAAGCTGGCTATGTGATTGGAAGGAGACTGGAATCCTCATCAGGCAATTCAGCCTGAAAACCCAGATCCACTGTCAGCGACCTTCTCAGAGAAACTAAGTACTTCATCCATTAATCCTTATAAAGTAAAGTCGATGGGTCTGATCCACTTTGTTGTTTTTTGCAGCGTTTTTTTAATCCGTTCACAGCTTCAGTCTATTCCAGTCCGTCACTTTGATCGAGCAGGAAGATATGGAGACATGACTGGTGGTGACACCAAATGGACAGAAAATGTCCATATGAGCATGTTGTCCTTTCCATTCCATTTTTGTCTGCTCATCCAGAGTTGGGTCGCCGTGGTAGCAGGTCAAGAAGGGTATTCCAGACGTCCCTCTCCCCATAGCTCTCCAGCTTGTCCAGGGGATCTTGAGTAGTTCCCAAGGCTAAATGAGTTATGTAATCCCTCCACCAATTTCTGGGTTCAGCCCGGTGTCTCCTCCAAGATGGACATGTCTGGAAAACCTCCACGGAGAGGCGTCCTGATCAGGTGCCTGAACCACCTCACTTGGCTCCTTTTAATGAGACGGAGCACTCAGAGCTCCCTCTGGATTTCCATAATTCGCACCTTATCTCTAAGGCTGAACCCAACCACTACAAACCAAAAAGTTTGTATAAAGTTTGTGTTCTGTCACTGTATGCTGGACAAGGCATCAAACCACCTTTGACATTGTGTGTCATGCTGTTTTGCCACTTGGCGCCTGCACAGAAATCACAACCTATCGGTAATTAAGTGAAGACCTGAAAATATAGTGGATCCATTTGGAGTACTCCAGTTAGAATATTTGGGTTTCCTAAAATTGGATTAAGTTCCATCCCTGTAATTGACATCAAGATATGATGTTTTCATGTAAGAAACCCAAAGACTGGGAAATTCAGAACCATGATGCGCATGTAGGCACAGTAAATGATCTTTTAGGTCATTTATTAAACAAAACTACTTAACAATTGCTGGATCCAGCTTTTCGTGGTTCTATTAAGGGCTTCCCACCCAACTTTATATCTGTGGTGGCAGTAATTTCCAAATATCCCTTTAATTTCCGGAGCTAAATATTGACAATATTTCAAATAAAATTAGAATTTTGCACATGCAGGTGCCACAGGTGGAATTGAACCTGTGACCGATGTGCTACGAGATCTCAGCAGCAGCAGCTGCTGCTGCTGCTGCTGCTGCGGCCCGACCATGGAGCTGTTGGAGAAAGTGGATTATAGCTGATATCTTTGCTGCTTTTTCCCCCGTCTGTTTCTCTCCTCACCTGTGTCTCTCTCTTTCTCCCTCTCACTCTCTTTTGTTTCAAACCCGACCGGTCATGGCAGTAGGCCGTCCAACCTGAGTCTTGGATCTGCTCGAGGTTTCTGCCCGTTAAAGGGCAGTTTTTTCTCGCCATTGTCGCCAAGTGCTTCCTCAGGGAGGAATTTGTTGGGTCCTGTAGATAATTATATAAAGATTTGGTCTAGACCTGCTCTTTCTGGAAATCACCTTGAGACAACTGTTGTTGTGAATTGGCGCTATATAAATAAAGATTGATTGATTGATTGATTGATTGATTACATGGAGCTCCTGCTCAACCTACTGAGCCAAACAGTAGCCCAATAGCTACTGTCCCTGATGCTGGTTCTGATAGAAAAGTCTGAGAACAGACAATACATCACATAACTGTTTTGATGGCAAAAGGGAGACCTACACAAAAGTAGGCATTTGATTTTAATGTTATTGCGGATTGTTTGGTTT
>VRLP01002073.1:0-101187 GCA_009660295.1 Lophius piscatorius | reverse complement strand
GAACAAAGCCGGCCTGGAGGGATTGATTTATTACAGCGGTGATCAGGGGACTGATGGAAGAGATGTTAGTTTTCACCAGGGCTGTAGGAAAGGGGTCGAGGGCATATTTATGTATTAAGAAGGTCTTCCTATTTAATACAAATCTATAAGTTCTTATTTTGAGGAAAGGCTTGCATCTTAAAAATCCTTAAATTTCCATGCTTGAATTCTATCCTTGTTTTTTCTAAAAAATAAAAAAAAGGGATTACTGGATTATTTCATTTAATGGGCTTCATAAATACCAAATAAATTAATCAAAGCAAAGATGTATTTCAGTTAATAGAGTGACAGAACGGTGTTGATAAGCCTTTCAGATCTCAAAAGAATTTTTAACTTATTCTGCACAAGATTGGAACAAATTGACATTTCAGTTTTGTTTCATCTCTACAAAGAATGATGGATTACGCAAGATCTACTGGATGCATTGGTCAAGAAAGGACCATTAATCAGATTAAAGAGCCATCTTTCTTAACATTTTCCCTAATTATACAAAACCGACTTGAACCTTTATCCAAAAATTCATGGGGAGGAATGGGGCCCTGACTTTAAATATTGTGAAATGTGTTTTCACAATATTTTGTCACGTTTTATCTAGTAGATGTTGGAATAATTCACTGAAAAGTGATGACTATGTAGAGCAAAAAGTCAAAGAATCACCAACTCTATCTGATCCTTCTAATTGGTGCTTTTCGTGTTTAAATTGATATCTATAGAATCACACTGCAGAGTTAAAACTCTATTTATGGATAAAGGTAATATTAATGGATTTTCTTATTCTTGTTTCTCCTTTACTATTTCTATTCAGGGAACTACTAATCCCATCATGCTTTGAGGTATGTATACTCTGTGTGTTAAGAATCTGATAAGTTGGTTTTGAAAAGGACACTAGGGCTTTTATAAGCATTAGTGTCATGAGCAAATAGCCAATGCTGCCATTAATGCAAACTGCAACTGACTGTTATTAAGTGGCCATTATAGTAAAAGGTGCATATCGACCTGTTTATGTAGGAGTCTTGAAGAGAGTCCAGCGCCGTCTGCCAGCTGAGTTTGTACTTCTCAGTGCCCAACATGTCTGAGATCAGATCTACGGACACAAACAAAAGGAGAATTATTTTACAGTACCTCTCTTAAAAGCACATATTAGGAAACCCATTCCACATGGACCAGATGATGTCGATGTTTAGGTATGCATCTGGAAGTGTCTAGAAGTGCAAGAAAACAATTTAGTGCTCAGAACTGTTTTTCCTACCTGGTAAAAGTTTCATAAGACCCCTCAAAGCTTGTTGCCTGGTGTTTTCCTTCTGCTGCAGACTGCGTCCCAGTCGGGGCGCCGTAGGCAAAGTTCCTCCAGGCCACACGGCCTCCTGGATGACCTGCAGGTACACCACCCAATACCTGGTGCATGTCAAGTTGGCAACGCTCACATCCAGCCATCTGAAAGTACAAAAACACGACAACCTTTCAAGTGAGTGCACTTGATGAAAGGAGTCTAAAACTCGCAAAATCGCCTGGTTTAGGCTTTTAAAAGAACTACATTTTGAGGCAAACTTAACGTTTTTTTTATTGAATTACAACAATTGCATTTGCATGCAAAGTAAATCAATCACACCATTCCGCAATAATATTATAACTGCTGACAAATAAGTTTGAACAAAACTGATCATCTGGCTACAATGGAACCTGCCAGTGGGGTACTGGGTACAGTACTGGGTCAGATTTTCAGAACTGGAGCTCTTGTTGTGTGTTCTTGGTCCACAGTAGTTTGTACCTACCAAAGTTGTCTAAGGAACACGGTGTAATATGAGAAAGCTGTTTTCGCGGAAAAAGTAAAACTTGAACAATAGAAGCAGATAGTTTTAATGTTATGGCTTATCAAGCTTGGTGAACCCTGACCTATACAATTTGCAGTGTTGAAGGATAGCAAGTGACCTTGACAACAGTAAGGAGATCGGGAGTCAAAATGGGAGGAAGCTTTGTTTGGTTCTTCGCTTCGGAATTCCTTTACTAATATCCCATTAATTCTTTGCGGACAGTTTCAAAATAGTAGTTGCTAAAATATCTTTTAACATATCTTTAACAGTAACAGTAACAGTAACTGTAGAAGACACACGCTAACAATGTCTTTGCGAGAAATGGTGAATAAAATTCAGGGGAAGAAAAATGAAAAAAGTACAGACAAAACAGGTAGAAGCTCCAAGAGCTGCTGTTACCAGCTGGCACTTTAGCTGTTAAGTTTGTTAGCAAAAGCCATTCATCAATTAGTCTGACTGCCCCTTTGTGGAGTGACAGCCACTTTACATCTAACCATACCGTTGGTACAACGACCTTGGCAGCAGTTGCTTAACCTCCTGACTTAAAGTCAACAGGTTCAATGTTTTGTGATCTTTTCGTCACGCCTGACCTGACCAGTACTGATGATCCTTAGGCCGGCCAATCCCTTAAAACAGACCACATGCCTCATTGGGTTCCCACACAGATTTAAAACTAAAAGTTTGGACTCGCACAGTCCCACCATGGAACTGATCTCCAACTGAGACCATTTCCCTCAAGTATCCGACTTTAATGCTAGAGTTAAGATCTTGTGACAAGTACTTTGAACAAGCTTGTGTGTGGACGGGAGGCATTGACCCTTCTCTTCTGACCTGACACTTTTCACACCAAGATTTACCATCTGAGGAGTGGAAACATAGCCAGTCGCCATCCAGGCTGGATGACGGGGTTATTTAAAGCGCCAAGCAAAAGCTAAAAAGAACATCTCAATGCAGTTCAAGTATTCGAGCATTGTATGGGTTAGGCACGTAATGCAGGAGAGAGGTTCTAGAGGGTTTGTTTTCATTTATACTACTACCAAGTATGCATAACATTGTGGTGTTGAAGGCCATTTAAGGCCCTAAAGAAGATCATTTTGTATGCTTTAAGATTTTATATTTAATCGCATGCATACGGTCTTATGCAATTTCTTGTTATACAAGAATGAGGGGCCTCCCTCTGGAAATAATTTTCCGCTCCTTTTGCTCACTGTGGCCCCTAATTAAGTAATCCCATTAGTTTGTGCTTACTCAGGTAACCCAGTGCTGATCTGCACTCTTAGGAGCTGTTGATGGAAAAGCGGCAGTCATAATCGTTGGTTGACATGATTATAAATCCTTTGTTGGAAAAAAACTATTCTATTAATTAAAGAGAAAAAAAGATAGCTGATTACCGCTAATGAAAATTAACAATTTAAGGAACAGCCTTAAACAGAGTGAGTGATACATGTTTTGTTTCAGATAATCTAGCTTCAGCAATTCACTGCATCTGTTTGGGCTGGCATAAAAAAATAGCTGCCGATATCACTCACGGTCCAACAAAGACACGCTGTAATTAAACAGCTTGGGGCCCGACGTTGTTAGCTGCTGCTTCGGCCCCCCCTGGAATCTGAGTAATCAACACTGTGGCACTGAGTGTCCTGATCTGAATCTCAGGGTAGATGCTGAGGTCACAGATCCACCTGTTGCTGAGAGTTTGGACAGTCTGGACACCGGTCGTTTGTAGACCAAAGACAGAGACCCAGCTAATAATAAAATATCATCCTTTGTTGGATGTGGAACAATCACAGCACGAGGTGTGAATGGATTCTTCCAAATTAATGACTGCCAACAGTTTTTGCAGATGTAGCAGACCTGTTTGTCGGTTTATTTACAGATATAAATTGATTTATATCAACTTTTGTGGTGGCATAGGTTTAGAGTCATGGAAATTTTATTTAATTTCCGACTGATTCACATGTTTGTCATTAACATTGGGAAGACAGAGCACATTTTGATATTTCATTTCTCAGTTAATCAAGAAAATGTGTCAATGTATCATATTTGGTCAACTAATAACTATGAATATGTAAGATTTAGTCTAATGTGAATTTTTGACTGAATTCAGGAGACCAAAATACAAATGGATAGATGATAAATGAAACAATATACATTAAATCCAGTGTTTTTTACAACGTTTTGAAGCATTCTCAGCAGTCTTAGCACTGAAGCTTTGCCTTGTCCCCGGTAACACCAGTGTATTTTGGTCATGGCTGGTTGAAGCTCAGCAGGTGGACATAAAGTTTGTCTCTTGACCAGCTCATACCAGTCAGACACTCATTTATTACTCTGAGTTTAGACTGGCCACTTTAGTCAGGAACGTATGGACACCGAGTCCTCAACTCACCGACGGCCAGACACATTGAAGAGCCAAAGCAAAGAGTCATTATTAGGACTAATTAACAGTTTGTCAGGGATTCCAAATATCTCACCACCATGACTGTAAGTTGTTTGAATTCTCCTGGTTCAAGAATAATGAAGGACCATTGTTGAACACAAATACTTCAGTCTAGAGACAGTTTACCATTGGTATGGTCCAATCAGGTGTTTTCGAGTATTTGTCAACTTCCACAGTTTCTGTTGCTCATGTCCCAATGTAAACTGCTCAAAAATGTAACGGAACACTGAATGATCACAGTTTAACACAAAGTCAGTTAAGCTTCTGGGATATCATTCTGTCCAGTTAGGAAGCACTGAGGCGACTGCGCGTCACTTTCAGCTGCTTCGGTGCAAATGAAAGTGACAACAGGTGGACAGGAGAGGCTGCAGTAGGACAACTTCCCAAAAAGGCAATAGTTCTGCAGGTGGTGACCACAGACCATTTCTCTCTCCTCATCGTTACTGAATGGTTTTTTTCTGGTTGTGCATTTTTGCTGGAGTCCATTTTTCTACTGGTAGCATGATGTGGTGCATACAGAGACAAGAGAGTTACACAGTCCAGCTCCTCCAGGATGGAATATCCATACATGGCTTAAGAGAAGATTTGCTGTGTCTCCCAGAACAGTCTCAGGAGTGTAGTGGAGATACCAGGAGATAGTACGTTACATATGGAGAGTGGACCATAGAAGGACAACAACCAAGCATCATGACCGGTATCTGCTCCTTTGTTTGAGGAGGAACGGGAGGAGCACTGCAAGAACCCACAAAATAACCCTCAGTTGGCTACTGGTGTGCATGTTTCTGACCAAATTGTCTGAAACAGACTCCACAAGGTCGACATGAGGGCCTGTTGTCCTCTAGTGGGACCTGTGCTCACAGCTCAGCACCATTCAGCTAAATTGGCATTCGCCAGAAAACACTAGAATGGGCAAGTTCACCATAGGTGCCCCATTCTTCTGAGAATGTTATTCTGCCTAAAAAGTCGTACATCATGACCAGTTTAGAGGTTGGTCACTGATGATGCCGTCGACTGGTCCCCATGTTCCAAAGACCAGCATCCAACTGAGAACCTCTGAGACGTTACGTATCGGTGCATCAGATGCCACAAAGTAACAGCACAGACTATACAGGAGTTCACAAATTCCCTGACCCAGTTCTGGAACGCCCAGGACAACATCGTCCGTCTCATCAGGAGCATATCAAGTTGTTGTCAGGAGTGTCTACAGACACTTAGAGATCAAACATACCACTGAGACACAGTGATGGAATTCACACGAGTTGGATCAGCCTGTGAATCAGTTTCTCACTTTGATTTTGGGTGTAATTTCCCAAAGTTTTTTCCCAATTATTTACACAATGTATATCAAGCAAGATTTCAAGTGTTCCTTTTAGCAGTATATAATTTAAATGTGTTGCTGGTACAAAAACTGAAGGAGGTAGCTGAGTTAAAAAGTTGAATATATTGTCTTTGCACTGTTTTATTGAGTCCAAGGGGTTTAGCAAATGATCGCCCTCTCTCTTACAGTGTTCCAAGTCGTTCTGGTTGAAAATAACAGAATGAAGAAAAAACCCACGAGTCGGTTTGACAGTAACAAAGGCATTTACTATTTATATGAACTTCAGTACCAAAGCTATAATGATTAATGAGCTACTCGCTATGCTCTTGGTGAGTAAACTTGTTAAAAGGCTTTTGTGAGGCCACAGATGGTCAAAACAGAATATAAAACTAGACAGCAATATTAACAGATTTGTTTAATTTCAGTAACACATTTTTCTGACTCTGTCCTTGGGGAATAAGTTGTGTGTTTTCTACTGACACGGCAAAAATATAAACAGAATCACACCATATTCTCACTGGAGGCTGACCTTACCTTATTTAAAAAGAGAGTGGAAAAAGTGACAGAGGCAGAGGAGGGGGATGAGTGGCTGCTTGAGCAGACAGGGAGGATGCCAAAGTTCATTTGGACAAGTCAGTCTGACAATTAATTAAGTGCAAGTTCTGCAACCATGATGCAGATCAGTGAAAACATAAACGGCCATTTAGTAGAGGTGTTTTGGCTCCAGTGATGTTTGTTTCAAAGCAGAACAACCAAGTGAGGCTGCCTGAAACCTGCTAAGTTTTACAACTGACATCTTTATAACACGCAAACAAACATTTAATAATGTCAACTGTCCAAAAATATGCAGTATTATTGACTCTAAATTGCCCGTAGTTGTGAATGTGAGAGTCTATGGATGTTTGTCTCTGAGTGTTTGCCCTGTGATGAATTGACAAATTGTCTTAGATGCAATCCACTATGATTTTTATGTTGTTTTATTGCCTTTTTATACACATAATTTGTAGAGCACTTTGTATAGCCTTCTGGTTGAAATGCGTATACAAATAAACCTGCATTGCCTAAACAATAACAATGTAACTGGTAGAAAACCAAACTATAGCTATTTTTATATTTTATGTAATTTATAAGTATTGTGGCTCATTCTCTAGATGTCCCATCATGACTGAGTGAAGCTGTAATAAACACATGCACAGCTCAAAACAGTTAAGGGAACACTTATTAATGATATATTCAAGCTGTAAATAATTATTTATATACATGAAGTGATTTAATGACGTAAGAAGAGTAAATGGTAACTAAAATCATGAAACCATCGAGGGCTGGATTCTAAATCCCACCAAAAATCAAAGTGACTTACTGAAATCCCAGGCTGATCCAACTTAATGAATTCGATCTTAACAACTGCTGATGTGGCTCAGTCTGTGGTCCCAGAGGTTCTCAGTTGGTTTCAGGTTTGGGGAATGTAAGGACCAGTCAACAGCATCAATACATTCATCATCCCGGAACCGCCGACACACTCTGGTCACATGACGCCAGACATTGTCCTGCGTCAGGAGCAACCCTAACAGCAGTCAAGGTACCGTTGATTAGCAAATGGAGGTCTGTGAGACCCTCCATGGATCCACCACCAAACCGTTCATGCTGGATGATGTTGCAGGCAGCTTAAAGTTCACCACAAAGTCTCCAGATTCTTTCACGTCTGTCACATTAGCTCAGTGTGAACCTGCTGTCATCTGTGAAGAGACCAGGGGACCACCGGTGAACCTGACCATTCTGGTGTTCTCTGCCAATCCAGCTGCATGGTGCTGGGCTGTGAGCTCACAGGTCCCACTAGAGGACATTGGGCCCTCATACCACCCACCTGGAGTCTGTTTCTAACAGTTTGGCTAGAAACATGTACACCGGGAGCTACTGGGGGTCATTTTTGTAGGGATCAGGCAGTCTTCCTCCTGTTCCTCCTCAAATAAAGGAACAGTTACCGGTTCTGCTGCTAGGTTGTCGCCCAGTCCTGTCCAGCTCTCCTGGTATCTCTCCTACACCCTTGAGACTGTTCTGGGAGAAACAGCAAACCTTCTGGTGACGGCAAATATGGATGTGCCATCCTGGAGGAGCTGGAGTAACTGTGGAAAGTGAATGGGTTGCAGGTACCACATCATGCTACCAGTTGGGACAAGGACACTAGCAAAATGCAAATTGAACCACAGCTGAACCCAACTCACAGTCACTTACGCTTCCTAACCGGACAGAACCAGAGCCCAGAAGTTTAACTGATTATGTGTTATATTGGTGATGATGAAGTGTTCCCTTAATTTTCTGAGCCGTATCTAACGATTGACTGAATGAAAAATAACTGCTGACAACAATGCAGCATGTAAAAACATGCATACAGTGAATCTCTGTCCCTGTTGATGGTATTTGTGGATCAAGGTATAAATATGCACTATGCAATGCATTACTTAATAATAAACCAATACTGAGAGTGCATGATCAGGTCACATACAATAATCACAGCCTGTAAGGGACTGGTGCAACTTGTAGCTGGAAAACAGACAGAAAGTTTTTCCTAACAGGAAAGAACGGTATCAGTTTTCATTGGAAAGCGCAACACTCATCCACGCATGTTCCCCCTCAAACTATGTACCCTGGACATCCACAAAGAATCCAGCATTTAAGAGTCAAACTCTGACCATAGGTACAGATACAGGATGTGAAGCCAAACACAGTATATAAACACATTTTTAATGGATGTGGTGAGTACATCACTGCTCAGCCAGATGAGCCTCTTTGTGAGTTATGTTAAATTACCTCCGTATGTTGCAGCCTCAGGCCGAGTCCCTGAGTACATTACGCTGCAACCAATAAAACCTGAGGCTGCTTTTTAGAGTCAAACACGTATAAACAAGAGACAAAAGAGTCATAAGGAACACACACAGCCTCTCTGAACTGGCTCTTCAAACACTATTTCTACTATAAAAAAGATTATTACTGTGCCAATGCTGACGCTACACAACACATTTTACTGAGGTAGTGCTGTAACTGCATCAGAAGTGCTCTGAAAATATTAACTCCCTTGAAATATAGACTTTTCTAAATCATTTTTTTAGAGTTGCCTACAAAAATCAGCTTCCCTATCTTATATTATCACTATGCTATCAGTGACAAAAAACAATCTGTTTCAACATCTAACAAAATCAACCAGTTTTAATATTTTTTAATTACTTGTAATTATCCCTGTCAATAGCAATTTGAGAATTTTGAGAAGAAATCTCAAAAAGTTTTCAAAAGAGGTCGAGATAAGGAAGGGTTGGCTCAGAAGAAGGATATTTCATGCAAACCCATAGAGGCAACATTAACGTAATACTGTACATATTTACATTTTAGTATGTAATTGTTATATTTATTTTCTTCTGAATTCGACTACCTTAACTTATCTGATCTTATGTCTAACAATAATTAGACAACAATTATCCAATGCTCAGGCAATGTTGTCTGTTCCACTCTGATTGCGTCATAAGTAAACTAACATTTACTCAGATTGCAGAGGAAGTGCTATATCTGTATCTATATATCGATATATATTGTTTTGATAAAAGTAGTTGCTTGGTGAAAATGCGAGCAGATCATTCACAGAGAATAGTGCATTCTAACGCGGCACAAGGATCGTGACCTCATCCTGAGGAGAGTATTGTGATTCCTTACGTTTATCTAGGTTTCCATTAAGAGCTATTTTGTCAGTAAATGGTCTGAGATCAGAGAGCATGGACATCATGAACTGAGACATTTTAAATCCCCACAGATGTGATCATTTATTAAGAACCTGATAACAATAAGGAGGGATAACCTATCATGAAACTCTTTAGACAAGCTGTGCTAGAAGAGACAGATTATTCCTGCAGGGACTACGTTTCTGGGTCTAATGGAAAGGGCTCATTTAGTTCCCTATGGTGAATTTGTCCACCAGTATTATGTTTCTGTGACTCTGTTCCTGGGTTGTTTGCTCTTTTTGTTCTTGTGAAAAACCATTGACATTAGTGAAACAATACATGTTGGATGGTGGTAGTGTACCAAGAAAAGTTGTCCCGCTGTATCTGGCATAAGTCAAAGCACAGCATTCCACAAAAAAAGAACATTTGATCCAGGATCAAAAAAGTTATCGGGATCCTTTGTTGCTTCAGAGTCAGAAATTTGAATGTTTTCCAGATATTTCTGAAGGAGAATATCAGGTCATTAGCCTGTGAAATGAAGCTCCAGCCCAAAGTCATGCAGCAAGACAAAGAGCAGTTTGTGTTCACAAACTTTTTCTGGAAAAAGTCAAAAAAAAGTTAATAGAAAATTAATAACTCATTACCCGCTATTAAAAAGAATTTTACCCGCTATTAAAAAAAATTAAAACGATTTTTGTGTGTTGATTTTACGGGTCTTTTTGTCATTAACCTCGACATTGGATATCTTAGAGTTTACAATATTAAAGTCATAATGTGTACAAAATTGATCCGAGGTTCGCTTGCTAGCACGTGTGCCCTATATAGCAATGATGAAGTAATGTATACTTTATCACAGTCATAAAAATCACTGTACAGAGTAGAACATTGTGAAATTAGTTATCTGTATTTGACTCATCTTTAGTGAGCGGTGGGCAGCCCGTCAAGCGCCCAGAGAGCAAATTGGGGTTCATGGTCTTGTTCAAAGACACTAACACATGTTAGGTGCAGTCAAGGAATCGAACCACCATCCTTCCAACTGGGAGACAGCCGCACCACCTCCTAAGCCACGCCCATGGCAATAATGCATTCCTGTTCTGTTGGATTCATCAGAAAAACTTTTCCCAGTTCCTTACAGTTCATCCTCACGTCTGAACTGATTTCTATTAATTTGTGCATTGAATAGATATCATTTTTTCATTTATGCAATTTGTCATATGATATTAGGAAGTAAATCTTGGTTTCTGCCCATGTGGCTGGATCACTTAGAAAAGCTATTTATTAGCATCAGGTAAAATCAGGTAAAGTAATTAGCCTTTTAACTAGTTGTTGAAATACACGCAATAAAACAGAGCACACTTCATTTTTAGATTAAAAGTTGTTCTCACATTATGAATATGTGAGCATGTGAACGTGCAATATATTCCAACACGTCGATGACAACTGTTTCAGTGTGTGAAGGCAGCTCAGCGAGAACGACAGCTAGTGCGAAGTAATGGCTGTGCACCAATACCGCGAACACGGAGGTGCAGGAACAGACACAAATGGCATGATGTGAGCATTGGACCTGAACACTAATGAGAGAATGCAACACAATAATATGTGTGAATGTGGGTCAATTCATCACTGTAGAATAGTTTAAAAACCACAGTAGCGGTCCAGTAACTTCTTCATGTCGCTGTTTTCATCTAAGCGTGTTAGATGTCTGTAGTTTACGCTTGAGCCCTGAGTCCCATCCCCCACTCCATTCCGACCGTCTGGCCTACTGTCTAAAGTAAGCGCTAGTGCACATATGAGCACCCAGCCTGGTTTTACTAGGGCTGTTGTGGTGCCTCATTCTTTGTGGCTGGTCAAAACACACACATGTGACATTACAGCCCTGAGCCAGAAATTAATCACATGTGACTCTTGGAGGTTTACGTCAATCGTCATTCCATACGGGTCACATCATGGGTCTTACTGGCACACGTAGCAGGCAAGACTCTGGGGTGGGTGGGTGCATACAAACATGGTACACTCACACCCATATGGGTCAGGGTCCTCACCCGTGCAACAATAACATCCATCGGACTTAGACTCTGCTTTCATCACCACCGCCGTCTCATGGCAATCAACAGAGAGATTACTTTTCCCTTTGGCACATGCAGACGCGCACAGATTTAGAGCCGGCACACTCAACGCGGAGCCGAGCGCTTTCAAGCAATTAGGGCGGACAAATGCCAAGTAATTCTATATGAGAGATTGTGGTCTGGTAACGTCTTAGAAGGCACAGCATTATTGCTACATTGAAAACCACCAGAGTTGTTTCCACGCTCACTCTGTCAGAGATATTTTTCAAGCGAGCTGGCAGGGCCAGGCCAAAGCTCCCTGACTGCAGGCTTGACGTAATTTAAATTAGTATTAATTTGATTGTCAGCAATTTTTTAATTTTGTCTTAGTCATGTGTCATATGTCATCATCAATTGTTTGTGATCATATTTCTTCAGCATTATCCTGTTTTTTTTATTCAGTTGTTTACTGACAAAAAGTCTTTTACTGTTGATATTTTTTGGCTTTTTTCGGACATCTGGTTATTTTCAATATTTCCGCTAATCTAGTTGGGTCAAATCCAAAATTTTGTCAAATTTACTTTTTCACATCAGATAAATTTTAGAATGATCAGAGGAACATAATAAAAAGTAAGAAGCAGCTTTGAAGGAAGTGTCTGCTCTGGTGATATCATTTTAAGGAATATATCAGACATGATACATGTCCTGATTGGAGGAACGCCACCCGGCATAAGCCGGCGAGAAACCATCGACTAGATGTTTTACAGATGTCCCTCTCCCCAGCAACACTCTCCAGCTCATCCTGGGGGATCCTGAGGCGCTCCAAGGTCAGATGAGCTATATAGTCCCTACAGCAAGTACTGGGTCAACCCTGATTCTCCTTCCAGGGAGGCATCCTAACCCGATACCTGAACCGCCTCAACTGGCTCTTGTTGACGTGTAATACTCTTTTACACTAGTCTTTCATCCCTATATCTAAGTCAGATGATCAATTTGTCCCTCAGGACTAGTATAGGCCTGTAACAGTTTTCCTCTTGCTACAGCCTGACCAGGCGTAGTGCATCATCTTCTAAGACAAAAATAGACATGATATAAATTTAACAGAACAGTCTGGCAGTCAAGCACAAATCGAGTAAATGGTCGTTGTTATTTAAGACATCGGTCGGTAAAATATGCAGTTTACACAAGAGAAGAGACTCGTAATCTTCTCCCCTCAGTGGTAGCCGACTGTGGGCATGCCAACGAAGTAAACAATGCTAGAGAAACACTTGAATTCTATGAGGGACTAAGCAATTGAATATTGCCTGTGAGCTTCCAAAACCCCAAAGCTAAGAGAATAGGCGGTGGAAACTCAATATCAACCTGTGGGGTATTCACACCAAACACAATACAAAAGTTCAAGTCACTGGGGGTGGGTAGGCATCTTTCTCGTGTTGTATGTACCCTTTATGTGACAGAATTAATTTCCTAATAAAAAAAGAAATACTTGTATTTCAAGTGTACTTTCTATTGAAAATAAAAGAAGGCTTTATTTATCACAATTATACAATTAGTTCCATGTAGCAAAATTGGTTCTCTGTATTTAACCCATCACTAAGGAGCAGCATGTAGCCATTATTGATGCTAGGGAGCAAATTGGGATTCAGGGAATTGCTCAAGGGCCTTACAACATCAAGACTCCAATGGTTGGGATTGAACCACTGACCTTCGGCTTGGGGGATGTCCACTCTATCAACGGAGCTACAGCCGCCCCTAATTTCGCAGCAGCCAATTATGCAGATAAAACTTGTTTTGGTGCATAACTTAATTTCAATTTTAACACAAAATAGGGGTGGAAGACTGTCAGTCATCAAATCTTGACTCCATCAAACCTCTAAAACTTCAATCAGCCTCATGCTTTAATTCAAAGTGCCTCACCGTTTCGGCTGTGCAGTAGTAATGTGAGCTTTGTTCTAAATGATCTCACAGGGGCAGCTATGCTACATGTTTTTTTTTTTTTTTTCTTTTATTAGATTATTAAATAATCTAATAAGTGATATCTACTGAACTGCCACAACTCCACCACCTCCCAAGAGAGTTAGTCTTGGCGTAGATGATGTTTTCACCAATCCCTTTGCACACTGTCATGTCAGGTGGGACAAACGTAGCCAGTATAAATCTGAAAATGTCAAAACAACCGCCACTCTTAGTGTGAAAAGTGCATCCTTGCTAGCCTGAAGAGATACATTTTCAAATGAGACCATTAAGCCAGGGTCTTAACTGGCCCAAAAAATAATACACATTTAAAAAAACAGTCAATGATTCAAATAGAATGCTTACCTCAAGTTAACTGAGGATTAGTTTTTCTCAGTTTATGTGTGTGGAGCCATCCAATATGAGGCAGTTGTATTTTCAATCGGTTTCCACATTTACTACCAGTAGACTCTGACTTACTAACTTCGGTATTAGTTGTGTAATTGTGAATAGAAAAGTATATTTATTTTCATAGCAGGAGAAAATTACTGTGAAAACCAAAAACCCAATTCAAGACAATAAAGGTAACAATACACATCTCTGACACTGGATGTAAATCATTTTGTTAAATTTTTCCATGGGGTCCATTAATTCAATGTTACATTCCCCCTAATTTTCCTCTAAGTAGAAATGGGTCTAGGTTCTCATGAGTTGAGGGGGGAAACATTGCAAAATTTGACTTGTTTTGAGCAGAAATTCTCTGCATGCAGATTAAATCTTGATTTAAATGCCACATTGAGGTCAATGTAAGAATAAATAAGACAAAAACAACAGGGCTACGGTCAACAGCCACAGTAAAATGTTCCTCTTTTTGGCAAAAACAAATTTTCACCAAAAAAGCACGGTAGCCACACATTAAGAAGGTACATGGTTCAAAACCAGTTCTGCCCCCTCCTTTCGGCTTCCTCACGCAGTCCAAAAGCATGTAATGTGACTCTAAAGTGCTCGTAAATGTGAGCGTGAATGGTTGTCCGTCTATGGGTTTGCCATGTCCAGGTTGTTACTGGACTCCCGCCTAATGTTAGCTGAGATAGGCTAACCCCCCCAACTCTAAAACGGATAAGTGTTTACAAAGAAAATGTGGTTCATGGAGGGAGGTGTGCAATCACAAAAACAACAAATTACATATGTGACATAACTATTCAGCTGTGACACAGTGTACTTTTATCCTCTTGCCTATGAGGCTCACATTGAGAGTACAAGAATTCCCAGTTGCATTATAAACTCTGAATCAACTGGGCAAATGAACAACTATGATGGTTAACTCCAACAGTCAGCCTGAAACAACCAATGGCGATCAGATTGAATGTAAAAAAATCTGTGCTTTCACGAGAATCCAAAACTTTATCAGCAGCAGGATTTATCTTTTCCATGTATGGGAAACAAACACCAGTATAACCAAGTCCTAATGGTGCTAAAATAAGCCAGTGTTCAACAGACGAGATGTCAGGGTACAAGTATGTCCCTGGAGACAGAGGATGAACCATGACTTTGGAGCCACATCTCGCGCCCCAGGCTCAGGTGAGCAGTGAAAACAGACACCTAAGATTTGAAGGGTGTCACTTATCGAGTTCATTTTGCAAACATCTCAACATCGTTTTAGCCCGCTACACTCATCCTCCATCTAGCTTTATAAGGAGTGTGGACAATAATGAAGCTTTCATGTGCTGCCAAGGGAGGATTGAGATGTCCCAAGAACTCACTAAGCTTTATCTGATTGAACACTGGGACTGGGATAAGAGTGTTTCATAACCTTCATGTGTGGCGACTGAAGTATTTGACCTATACTGTCCCCTTGAGACGATTACATAGGTTTGTAGGAATTGGAAAGCAACTGCAGACTACTATTAGCCTGAAAGAGAAGACAATATTTAGATTTCAAACACGCCTGTAGATATAAGAAGGGGGAATAATGCCCCGAGCAATCATGATAGTGACATGACACCGGGAAAACTTCCAAGTGAAACACGGCGCAAGATATAAACCACTCAGACAGCCTGATTCCACTTTGAGGACTAAGTCTGCCTTTGTCTCATTTCAGGAACAGCCCGTTTACGGAGGTCACACTTCCTCCTCAGTGCAGAGTCTGATAGAGAGACCATACCATTATGTAATGAGTGTCTTTTCCATCCAACCTTCTCTTCTCTTCTTCCCACTAAATATGTCTTGTGTGGCCCATCTACATTGTCACCGGCACAATCGTAGCCTAAGAGTGAATTGATGCTAACAGAAGAAATATAAAACTTCCAAATGGGATCTTCTGTTTATACCTCCCGCTTGGCCTCAGGACCAATACATTGAGGAACAGAAGAGGACTCTGATAATACCCCCTCACTGTGAAAACAACCAGTGGTGTCAAAATGCAGATGGATGTCTGTTGTGAGTCATTAAAAGGAGGGAGAAATTCCCCGGACTCCAAATGTCACATTTACTAAAGTCTAGAGGATTAAAATAGCCTTCAGAGCCAGACACACAAGACTATTCTCACATTGTGTTAATATATCAACCTAAAATCTGCTGACGCATATTTATACTTGTAGTAATTTTAGAACCAGACTACCTGAGCCAAATCATTTGAGTGAGTATATTCTTTCAGACAGCACACAGCCTACCAGACGGATGAGACAGTGAATGTGGGTAAACAGAACTAAATATGGATCTGCTGAATGCATGACAGCACCGTGGAGCGAGCTCAGTGCCTAAATTGTACTGCAAATGCTTTGGTCTGTGCAGGAATGAATAGCTGGGGTGCTTTTGGTGCTGGAAGCAATGCGGCAATCGCGTTACACAACAATGATGAGAGTAGTTGGAAGTTTAACAGGAACATTTCTTTTTCATGTTCAGCTTTTATCCCTCTCATCGGAATATTGCTGGATTCATCCTTTGCAACTCCAGGTGGTCTATATCCCCAAAACGGCGTAGTATCTGCAGCAAACATTGCAAATACAAACAAATATGTTTTTCTCAGTTTGACAGTTTTGAAATTGTCAAAATGACATTGTTCGACACGTTGTCTTTGTATTATTAATTGGAAGAAGCAGTGAATAATTCCACCATGGCTCTCAACATCCTCCAGTCCTGCAGCTGCTGTTATATCCACCTAATAAAATCCAAGTACTCAAGTAACAAAGTTGTAGATTAAAATGAGAAAAAGTTAATTTTACTTTGATACCACATGGTGAGTCCGGTTTCCAAGTAGAAAAAGCTGAGTCAACACAAACTTAAACCAAACTCGACTGCAGCTGCATGGAGTATCGCAGTCTCTCATTGCCAGTTCTGCTGTTTGCCTTTGCCCTTGTGCATACACTAAAAAGGGGCAAATGTAAAAGTTCCCTCTATCCAAAAATTGGAAATTGACTATATCTCTAGTCAACCACGTTTACGTCCGTGTCCCTGCAATCAATCGGTCTTTGGGTGATACAAATCAAGAGCAATCTGTCAGTTTATTCACTGAAAGAATGAAATCCAATTGATTGGTCTTCGCCATAATGTCCAGCAGAGAATCAGAGAATGAAGAAGGAAGTCGGCAAAGTTGGTTAGACCATGGTGAAAAAGCTTTAAAGCATTACAATGTAAATTAGATTTTCTGCCTAAGGTATATTGGATAGATTGCCAATCAAAATGAAGAAAACAACTCCCAGTATCACAGTTAAGGATTATGAATTAATTCATCAATTAATTAACTCCCATTATCTAACATTACATCACTTTTCCACCCAAGTAGGTACTTTCAGTACGATGTTAGGTTTTCTGTCTCGTTTGTCAACAGGCCCAAATTCAACGAAAGGCTGCAAAATGATGTTGCATGATATGGTGAAGATAATATGTGGAAAATGTTTGATCTCAGAAAAGATATAGAATGCTTTTAAGTGCTATCACGGTGCTATATAAACCCCTCTAGTCTTTGGCAGTAGTTTGAATAAAATTCCAAAGGCCAAAACTTAAAGGTTTGATGTGTCAATCTATTCATTATAAACTAGAACAAAGGTATCTTTAACACTTCAATTGGGTATTCAAAAACACCATTTTCATGCCTCATGCCACGTTCGACCAGTGACCTATCAGTCTTTCAATACTATAGTCTACTGCGGTGGCTGCCAGTAGAGAGTGTGGTAATGGACCTAGCATCAAAACACTTTGAGGCAAGGTGTTCACAATCTCATCTACATGAGCGAAAACGTCACTTAAGAAAGGGCCATAATAACTAAATTAGCGTTCTAGAGGCTACATGAAGCTATTATCCTTCTTGTGCTGCGTGTATAACCTTCTGCATTTAAGGGGGTAACTAATACAACTCAGGAAACCAATTCCAAAATAGCAAGAAGTTTGACTCATGTTAATAAAATACACTACGCAGAAAAGCCAGGGTTGTATGTCTTGTTATTAACAGAGGTCTGACCACAACTTCAGAGTTCTCTCCAAATGCCAGAATGTGGTCATTGGCTAAATAGTGCAGCTATGAGACAGAAACCGCTTTCTCTGAAGCCAAACAACTTGTTGTTCAGCGCTGGTGAAACCCAATCAGGCAACTGTATGTCAGATAGCCTGTCCTTCGGTATTAATTAACAGTGGAGCTGTGGCAGACACAAGCAGATGCAAAAAAAAAATAAAAGATTGATGGAGTGAGAGCTCTCTCTATGACAACTGTTGACAAGCCTTAAACCCACCATACTTCCCTTCATCCTCACCTCCATCATCAAGCTGTCAGCGAGGACTTGTGGTACCATTTGAATTGTTTATTTAAGTATTAATATGTTGTTTTAGGGAGCAAAAATAAAGAATCATGTCATTTTGGGACAGGTGCAGCAAAGAAAAAACTTGCAGGTCAGAGGTGCCACATGGCGTTTGGTGAGATGCAACCAGAAAAGAAGGCCTTACGAAGCAGACAAGCATCCCAGTGAAAAAACAGAGAAAGACAAGCGAGAATCATCGTGGTCGAACAGGTGCACCCAAAGTGAGCACCTGTGCATTCAAGTTGGTTGGTAGTTAATCGTCAGATATGACGTGTCCTCTGGACTCGCACAGTGAAGGTTCCACATTGACCACAGTCCAATGACTAGACAGCTTGCAGAGAAAATAGGAGCAATATGATGCAATTTGATTTATAACAGTCATTATATTGTTTCATCATCATCATCAAGACTCAACCGCTTTCTCCAAAACACGACTGCAGCCAATGCTGTTGGGAGCACACAAGTGACTACAGGAGCCTAAAAGTTCACATCTCATTCAGTTCAGTGTATGCAAACCTCCTCCAACAAGGACGCATTTATGGAGTTACCTTCCCATATTTTAAAGACTGACATAAGTCTCAGCGTGATACTGAGATTTATTTATACTGACAGATGTTTGCTTCATCGTGACCAACTGGGGTTTACGCAGCTTTTTATTTGGCGAATGAGGAACCATTACGTTTGCATACACATTTAAGAACAACGAGTATGCCCTAAGAAACATCCATAGACACTGACAACAATCTGGCTACAGCTGGACTTTCCATCCAGAGTGCTGTTGAGGAGAAAGTGACTATATTCATCCTAAACAGTCCCACTTTCCAGTCCCAAACCAGAGCCTTTACTTGGACCTCATTTATTGGAGCAGAGAGCTGGTTGCTCCAGCCAGACCTGTCAAATCCCCACAAACACTCACACACACACTCACAGATTTAGACTGTTGGGTCCAGACCAAGTGTCATCTCACACTCATAAACACGCACTTTCTCTATCCATTCGCACTTCATAATTAAATTGTGACAGTTGTGCATCCACTACAGATTAAACTGGCCTGGTTTGTGCTGGCTGCAGCTTCTCCTGCCTCTAACCATAAATCTGTCAAATCAAATGAACATTCACATTACCTTTCAATCCCACTGCAAAATGCAGAAAATGGGATATGAAGACTTGTAGATCTATTTAATAATAAGAATGACAGCTAAATGGCTGCATCAACATTTCAACACAATTGAAACACGCTTAATATACAATGATTGGTTCAGTTAAGTCAATACTTGAATGTTGATGCCTTGCAAAGTGCGTGGGGAGAACTCAGAAGAAAGCAATTGAGGCAGCAAATCAAAATGAGGTGTCTTGCAATGACATTTTCTGCACTGGGTGAATTTGTGTTGGCAAATAACAATTCTGAGTGTGTTAAATGAACCTAAAGAACATTCATTCATTATCTAAAAAGAAAAGTCTCTGGTTGCTGTGAGACCACCCGTGTAATACTGGTATGACAGTGTAGTGGGTGGCCAACAGAAGATTCTTAAAGGCCGATATACGAGTTTGTAGTAAGAAATATTTGGTCAAGTCGAGTTAATGAAAGGAAAAATAATGCAAATCAATGAGCATGAGGCTCATATGAAATAACACCTAATATAGCAATCTTTAACGGAATATTCAAGGCAAAGTAAGTAGAGCCGACTGGAAATCATCTTTCCATGGAAACTCAAGAAAATGAAATTTGTAGAAATATTCAAAAATAAAAAGTACAACTACTTTTTTATCTGTCAATTTTATTTCCAATGGTTGAGGAAGCTATTATGTAGTGCTAATATGATATGAGCTCTGGGATAAATAAAAATAGGTGGCTGCAATGTTTTCAGGAT
Organism: Lophius piscatorius; assembly: GCA_009660295.1. Lineage (NCBI taxonomy): Eukaryota > Metazoa > Chordata > Actinopteri > Lophiiformes > Lophiidae > Lophius > Lophius piscatorius. Next base: position 81,216 of record VRLP01002073.1, on the reverse strand, counting down.
TTGAGTGGTTTTGAGGCGCTAACACCGCTGATACTGAGACTTTGTACAGTGTTTCATCAGGGAAGATTATTCCGAGTAGTCGATCTGTCTCTGTGACTCCGTGAAGTTCAGTTCCATTCCTGTTATTTGATCTTTGAATCGCATATGCGAGCCACTCAACAATGAATTTTTTCAGTTTTCTATTTGTTTCAGTAAATGGAAAATTGTTATAAATTTTTTGTGTCTTTCTATGTGACTAAATAAAACTTGGGAAATGTAGTGTGATAAGTGGTAAGTTTAACATTGCTCATAACATTTTAAAATCAATAAAGTATTATGTATAAACTTGGACCTCTTCAGGGGTCAAATTTTAACAACGCAAACGCGCAAGAGGCATTCCCTTCACACTTCGCTGAGGACAGCAAGCCGGTGAAGCCACAACGGTGAACAATCTGCTGTTAATAGCTAAAAATATAAGAAAAGTGAAGAAAAACATATCATTTTCACAAGGAGTGGGAGGAAAAGTTCTTCTTCACAACAGTGAAAGAAAAGAGTGTATGCCTCATTTGTGGGGCAACTATGGCGACGGTGAAGCAGCACAATGTCGAGAGACCCTTCAGTGCATGTCATAAGTACTTCCATGCTAGCCCCCCACCAGGCAATCCATTATGGGCAGAAACAGCCTGTGAGTGAAAAGCAGCTTTGGGTAAACAGCAGTTTTTTTCACGAGGCCGATGTTAAAGTCCTTAAAAGCAACTGATGCTTCGTGTGGCGCTGCACAAGAACAAGAAACCCTTTTCGGGTGGAGATGTACTGAAAGGAGCAATGACGGCAATTGCAAACACCTTGCTTAAAGAGGAGAAGAATGGTTCCGAAGCCATCTCCACTCTCTCTGATGTCCAAGTGGGGGCAAGTACGATGGCCAGAAGAATGTCGGCTCTGTCCGGGAAGTTGACATAGCAGCGAGACCGAGATCTGCGTATGTGCAGGTGGTTTAGCCTGCAGTGCGACAAGTCAGTGGACAACAGCAGTAGGGCGCAGCTGATGGTGTTTATCAGAATGGTATTTCATGATTTTTCCATGAAAGAAGAACTCCTGACACTACTGCTCCAGAAGACAACAATGAAGGGGATTGACATCTACAACATCCACCTCAAAGCTCTTACAAACATTCAATAAGTGTTGAATGTTTATATATATATTTGCATATCCTGAGACAGTAAATCATTATTAACAAGTAATGATTGTGAGGAATATTAACGGTAATCTGTGACCATAGCCAGTCTCCTCATTTGTAGGCTATGAAATGAATATTATTTAAAGGTAAAGAGTGTAAATCTAGGAAGTTTTTAATCAAACAAGTAGCTCTTCATATTAGTCAGTACCCTTGACGTAGCTCTCAGTTTGAGAAGGGTTGGTGACCCCAGGTCTAAAGTAATCAACTGTATTTTAGGAATCGCTTCTGACATATGCTCATCTAAAACAGCACCAAGACAATATATTTAATGTTTATGACATCAACTGAATTTTCTGTTCCAAATTTGCCATCAGCAACATGTTTGAAACTAGTTAACATTCCACTGATATATCCATGCTTGGAATTTTACACTATGATTTCATCCACCTGGTGTTTTGATAGTTACAAGTGCCATTTTGCATTTAATAATTATAAATCAGAGCTAGTGTGGTGACACAGTTTAACATGTAGTGTGTCTGTCAGCCACAGTTCACAGCCAGAGCATCTTGTCTCCTCTGTTCACAGAAACCAGCAGTTGATGAGAGGAGATACCTGCTGCACTTAGAGCTGTCACCGCAATGTTGACAGACTGCTGCCTAATATAGACAAGGCCAAACTTTTGTTTGGCCTTGTCTATAAGCGGGTGGAAATTCTTAAAATAGACGGCCCAGTATTAATACGAAGAAACTGTATTCTGGTGCTGACACTCCAGGGAACGTGAGGTCACAGCACTCAGAGCAAACACTAGAACCTGAGAACATTGTCTCCATGTTCAGTTTACTGGCAGCTTGAGCTATACGTATCTGTGACAAATGTTTCGGGAGTCGATGTCAAGCATTCTCTTGATGGCGGGCTTGAATGTATGCACGTACACCCCAACTCTATAGCGCATGCAATATCGAAAAGACTATTCAGAATCCAAGGGCAATCTTTTCTAATGAGATAAAGACCATATGTCAGGAATTATCCCAGCACATAAACAGCCCTCTCTTTGGAATCTTCTCTGAGGAACAAGTGTCCTCATGTTCTGACCTTCCTGTTCCGAGTCTGTAGACTCAGCTGCCTGTGTAGAGGTTTTCATCAGTTCTCCCCTACAGGAAACATCGTAAAAGCTCATCAGGAGGGCAGAGACATACAGAGGCAATTATTTCTAAGGGCGTAAAAAAGATGCTTTATCTGATGAGCCTGATCAGGTTCTTTCAAAAATATTAGCAGCATCTGCATATTAGTGACTAAGGATGGAGAAAGTGAATGAAAATGCCAACAGTAGAGAACTGGAGGACCATCCAATTCCATTAGTTTTGATGAGGACTAAGTAGAAATCAAATGAAATTTCCGATACAAAAGACCAAAATTTCTTTCTAATCAGATATTTGACATCCACAAAGCTGTCACCATCCCTCACATCTTTGCAACACAAGAAGCATGATTAATCTGTGCATCAACTGATCAAATCTGCAAATGTATGAAAATAAAAGGGCTCAGGTAGTCTGGTTAAAATGTACTGTCCGGATATCTCAATTACTTCTGTCTGTTGGTGAGCAAACCAAGTACAGCACACCATGATTACTTCAAGAATGATGTCCTGAAATGCCATTATCAGCATAAAGGAGAACTGTGTCTGGCCCACCTTTTTAGAACAGATTGTGCCTCTTTGTACCATTTTACCTGGTTAGTTTAGGGCAAACCAGCGCTGTAGATAGTTGAATTAAGTTCCTGTAGAATGATCTGGCCGTCTGATTAGAATGACTTTTGGATGCTTCCTTCTGACAGGTACCCCGGTACAGGCTCAAATCGCCATGGCTTCAGTTTCTGCCTGATGTTTCTAGGTTTATTTGGTTTTTTTATTGCCTTGTGCTTTCTTGAGCTTCAGTTCTGTTTTAAGTGGAATTTCAGATGTTCTCTATCTTCAATCCGTCTTTTGCGGATTCATTTGCGCTCTTTCTTCCTTTCTCTTCCTTTTAGTCTCGTAACTGTCTTCCAGCCACACAGACTGTCAGTCTGATACCTATCTACCTGTTTCACATGCTACTTGTTACTCTGATTACTATTTACTCTTATTGTCTCCTCACTCTTTCTAGATAAGTTTGTCTATTCATGTCTTCTGTGCCACTTCATCGATACTTGTATACTTTTTCTCAAGTTCTTTCCTCCTGTTCTGTTGTACATATGTATAAATACACATGTGTGTATGACAATAGAAAAATGTAAATCTGAGCAAAATACAATCTAAATCTAACTGATGATAACAGAACTGTGCATGGCACTGTTATGAAGTTTTTAAATGTAATTACAATTAATGTATGAAATAACTTCTTATCATTAATGAGCAACTACTCTAGTACAAAAGGGCAAACAGTTTGTCATCTATAGTATGATGGATGACGGAACGAGTCCTGTTAATCTGTCAAGGTGTCAGGTTTAAAATTAAATTACAATGAGATGATTAGCCAGGCTGGTTCAAGCAATAAGACAGTAATCCCGACAGAAAACTTGAATATTTTTTAACACAATGAATTAAACAATGAATTACGTGTTATAATGAGGGTCAGGGCCTGACACAGGGAAGAAGACTACTGATGTTATGTTAGGTAAGACACAAAGTTTTATCTGACCACTTCAGAAGTGAAATTAACAAGTTAACAGTAATCATTTTTTGAAATCTGTCATATAAATCCAACATTTTTGTATGGGCTTAGCACCCACCGTTCAAGAAAGGTCCAGCATATGGATACTTTGACAGAGAAACCGGGAGCAGATCAAAAGATGTTTTTATACTAAAGCATTGTCGCACGTATGTAGAGTATCAAACAGCACAACCTTCACCTACTTGTGACTCTGACATTTATGCCTTGGAGACATCCGTTGGGGCACTTAAAAGGGACAGCAGCATCAGGCATTGGGTTAAAAAGCCATCTCCACACTGACTCCCCAGAAATACTGCTTCTATGTTTTGCTTAAAATTAAGTTGTTTTTAGCTCATATACCTGACTGGGGGAAAACTGGAAATCTGACCATTCCTGGAAAGCACTTGAGGATTAGGCTGGAGAGATGATTTTTCAACATTACAGTGCAAAGACAGGTGCAAAATGATGACAAATTAAAGGAAAATTTAATGAAAGTGAAACATTATGAGGGCATTCCCCTTTTTAATTTTTCCGACAAACTGAGAAAAAACCTAACCTGCTGTCCACAATACTTAGGTATGCCAATCACAATAACAGATTTAGTGATGGCAGACATGAGGCAGTCGGACGGTATGTACAGTTTAAAAGCTGCCAGGCTGCCAAAAATACCTCAACTCCCTTTCAGTCTACTTACACTTCATTTATTTGCCGCTGATCAACCACTGACGTGATGTTCCTCACAAATAAGTGCAGCATATATGACAGTTAACAGCTCAGAGAATTGCTCCACTGTGGGAACAGTATCGTTTTTCATATCAGGAATACTGGAACATAGCTTTAAGAGATGGCACGGACACCGGCTGGGGTTTTAATAATAATTGGTGATTAAATACTGACTGTATCAAATTCATTTTTTTTCTCTAAAAGTAATTGTTATGTAACATAAAAACATGATATGCCTGAGCTAAGAAGATCATTTCTAAATGTAAGCACCCACGTGTGGTGCTGAGAAGTGTGAACCTGGCTTCACTTGTGTCAGCCACCAAAAGGCGAGTAGAGTTAATCTCGCACTGGTAAGAGGCGTTCCACTAATGATTAACTATCTTTTGTGCAAGATTGTTTCTGTGTGTGTGTCTGTGTATGTGTGTGAGAGAGAGAGAGAGAGAGAGAGAGAGAGAGAGGAGCCAGGATAGCAATTCTCAAAAAACGAATCATTGAATTCAGCCCAAATTGGTCTCAAATCAAAAGTTACAGCTTTTCCCCTCGCATACTGTTTTGTTTTGTTGTTGTTTTTAATACAAATACACTTATATACTTCAACAGGCTCTAGTATATCTAGTAATATATTCACTGTATATAAATCCCTAGATATTTATTCTAATTGACTGTTACGCTGGAATTTTCTTTATCATATCTTAGTAATCTCTGGGTACCAAGGCTGTCTGTCAAAAAATCAGCCTCAGACATCAGTCGATTCTGAGACAAGAAAAATCCATATAACACACTTGGCCTACGCTTTGGCACCTGACAGCAATGCTATATGCACGAAAAGTCCCCAATCCCCTGCGTTGTACAAGCAATCCCCATGATTGAACTCTTAAAGTTAAATGAGAAGTGTTTTTCTGAAAAAGGCATATTTTTCTCAATATCCTATTGAGTAATATATATGATATGCATAAAGTTGGATTCATATGCACCAAATCTGGATTAAATAGGACCAACTGTTAGGAAATTATGTCTGAAAACAGCATTTTTTTGTAAAAAAAAATAAAAGGTCCGCCTAGTGAGTAAAATATGTACTATTAGAGTAAAGTAATCCTACTACATACAATTCTGATCTCCTCGAGTTGAACTACATCGGACAAATGGATGAGAAATTATGCCCTGAAAACTTAATCAATGAAGCTACCCCTTGGGTCAGAAATATAAAACCGGCCTTCACAAAAAATCAATCCAGTTCTTCTTCACAGTTCTATGTGAATATAACATTTGAAAATGACACATGAAATTATTTTTGAACTATTGCGTTAACACAAGGATCTGTAGCGGCAGATGCAGCGGAGGTGGATGTGGCCACAGACACGGCGATGATAACTCCATAATATCCTCTTTTTTTATCTAACTTTTCCAATGATGCAATGTTTGGTTCAAGTTATTTAACAATAATATAATAACATAGACATATAGCATTCATATAACATGGACAGCATGCATTTTATAACATCTTCTGAGCTTTTGACTTAATGGTATAAACGACTGAAATTTTCTCACAACTGCAGACTTAAAACTAAGATATTTCATCCTTTTAGGATGGCCTCGAGGTTGTGTCTGGGAGAGGGCCAGTTTGATCATACTCATTAATAAAAAATGCATTTTTGTCAAAGAACACAGATACCCCAGCTACTGGAAAAACTAATTCCTATTTGCAATGACGATCTTGCATTTGAACAGGTAAAAATAAAAAAAACTTAAAAATTGCCAAATTTTAAGTGTACCTTAAGTGTAAGATAAAATAAAGGGGAAAACACCAGTTGTGGGTTTACAAAAAAAAATTTGTGAAATTTAATTTATTTCTGGGGCAATGTGGACGGATGTATCCCTTTCAGACCTGGCGAATAAGGACATGCTGAATTTATGGGACATGCAGGAAGCATTGGTGGAGGATAAATATTGCAAGCGCCTTTTGGTGGGAGCATAAAAAACACAACACAAGGCTGCAAGGACTTTAATGGGGCACGTGAGTCTGTTCATGATTCGGGGAGAACTATAGTCCTTCAAGGAATATAAAGTTTAATATTCCAGTTTAGATTGCCAAGCGTGTCATAGTTACATAAAGTGAACACAAATGCTAATAACTGAACATGTGTGCAGTGGCAGATAGGATGAAGGAATTCCTGTAACTTTTGCCACTCCGGGCCAAAAGACGATGGTCTGATGGAAATGCCTGATGCTACTCAGCAAGGACTGTTGTCATTTCACAAACAACTTTTTGTCTTTGAGGAAGCACTGGTTTTGCAGATGTTATTAAAACCAGCTTTTACCAAAGCTCAGTGGGTATGTCTGTTTGGTTGTTTGTGAGTAGGATTACGGAAGAACTACAGCACGCATTTGCAGATTTTACGCAGATGTAGGTATTAGCATATCCTAGAAGTGTTTCATAATAATAAGCTGTTTGAAGTAGTGACGTCACAATTATTGCCTTTGCTCCATTTGATGTTTCTATGGGGGTGGAGCCGGGGGCTCAGTGGTCTGAGCAGAGACGCTAAATCGGAAGGTTCAGGGGAGAGTTTGTTGGAATTTTCGTTAGATTTAGAGGCTGGCAATGACTCAGCCATAACCTAGGGTGTCTTGACGGAAGTTTGCGATATCTGAGTGCTTTTTCTAGTTGCATATTAATTTGTTAGTTCTTCTAGTAGCATAGGTAGGCTATGTTTCACAATGAAGAGGGAGTGATACTGATATCATGACACTGTAAAGTAAAAACATCCCAAAATGCAAAACTCACGGTCAAAAGAAGGAGCTTCATGTTAGTTTGTATCCAAACTAATGTTAGCATTATGGGTGCGGGTGTAGTTTAATTTGTTTTGGATGTATGTTGTGCCATAAAGTGTTGGAAAATTGTAAATTGTAATAAACTGTTTTTTTTACTTGAACTTGGATGTGAAGCAGTGGCTTGTTTTGCTTTCCAGCTTTATTCAATATATTTAATTGTATTTATCTGTTTTTTCTCTTTTAAGCATCGCTTACGTGTCTGTATTCATAGAAAAAGACTCCCTAAAAGTGTAGTTTGCAGTGTAACGAGTTTCTCTGAAATAAAAGGTTCATTGTAGTAGTACTGTTTTGTGGCATATCACCTATTAATAAGGGTCCCAAACAGGAGTTGGATGGTCCTCTGGATGTTCTCAGTGCACAACCAGCTCCAGTGCTTCCTCATCAGCAGACACAGGATGTTCAGAGCCACCTCAGCCAGCGCCATGTCAGATGCCGCTACCCCAAAACAGATAATTACCGAGTTATTGGCACATTTCAGGAGAATCAAGCATGGAAAAAGCAACTAAGACAGATGGTTCTGTACATGGGCATGGATTCAGTTCTGAGAAAACAGTACTCATCTGTTTCAAAGAAATGACTTTTGATTGCAGCTCCATCAAGACATCAGTGATCCACCTCATACATTTATTAACACTGCCCTCATGTGGTTAGACCTAGATTGTTCGGTTCAGTGGACACTTTATGTTTTATAAAAAAACTGAACACATTTAAATCACAACATAAAATTTATAATATGATGTTAATAGAAATAGATGCTATTATTTCAAGGTCATTAATTCAGCCTATCAACTTATTTTAAGATTCAACGTACTGTAAATGCTCTGTTTGAAACACAACAGTAATGTGAAATCAATACATGTACTGTTAAACTCTATGTACCATCAGTCGAGTAAATGTTGTGATGAAACATTTCAGGGTCTGGTCATAATTAAGTGCTTCATTCACCCTTTATTCAACTTGACTGTCTGGAAAAAAAATTTATATTCCTTCAAAAAGAAAATTGCTCTAACGAGTCCCAACGAGGGAAAAAGGGCAACAAATGTCTCATTTAAATGTCAGGCAAATTCAGAGATTGCAACCACATGAAGTTAGTGAGGTCATCAATTTTAATACGGTTATTTCTTGTGATGGAAAAAGATGGAGCGGAGGCGGTGCTATGATGAATTACATAGTCAAAACTTCCAGACAACTAAATAGACATGAAAAATAGACCCTAGAGTGACCTCACGTAGCCTGGGATGGGACCTTAAAGTCGAATTTGAACACACCAAAAAGGCTTAAGTTGACAGCTATGCACATACTGAATGCAGAACAGTATTTTCTGTATACACTACCACATGAGAGGACATAGCGCCACACCAGCAAGTAATAATAATAATAATAATACATACATTGTGGTCGTATTCTGCATTCAGAAGTCCACACAAGCCGTTTTTGAGGACGAAGCAATTTCACCCAACTCACACACTTTTATCTTATCTTCAGTTGCTTTATTCAGACCGGATGACAATATTAGTGGATTGGAATGATGAATAACATTGAAACTTTATGGGTGTGCCCTATTGACTAATCTTTGCTTTTTTCACTTATGTTTATTTTCTTCTGCACTGATTCACTTTTAGAGGAGCATCAAATCAGACTGATTTCTACAACAAACGGGCTTCACCAAAAAATAAGTAAATACTGTGTGATCGCTCTCCAAAAGATGGGTTCACAAATGGCTCCACCAACAACCTAAAGGATGTGTTCCAACTGAACGGAAAAGCAATTTTCCTTTTGGATAGGGTCCCTGATGTTCAGAAACCTAATAGTGGAATGTCAGCAGGCAGTTGGAGGTTGCCAGATCAGAGGGCTTGTCCAAAAGTTTGAGCCAGTTTGCAAGAAACTCACCAGGGCTGGTTCTTCCATAGCTCCCAAGATCAATCACTCAGAAACAGAATGAGTACAATGAGTGACGCAAATAAACTCAAATGGTTCTCTGTGAATGTAACACTGGACATAAATTGGTAGAATAATGAGGAGAGGATAGCAGTAGACAAGCAGACACAGTAGCTGTTGAGAAGATGGTAAGAGGCTAAGAATTTCATGAGTGGATGTGTTAAACCTCCAGCAGCTTTGAGACATTTATCACCATTTCTCAAGAGCTGACTGCTCCTCAGATCAACTAGAGTATATTTTATCTCCCCATTGTGTCTCATGCCCCATTCTCACCAGCTTCATGACTTTGCTTTCCACGCAAGCTGTCATCCAGATAGCCTCCCAGTTTTCTCACTGCTGGACTTTCCTCGCTCTCTGGTTCAACGCCGTTGGGCATTTTTTCTTGTTCAGAGATAAAGGATTCCAAGTCTTCCAAAGACATCCCATTAAAAACCTTGACGAACACACAAATGAAAGTAGTAATAGTAAAAACATGACCAAAAAACTACTAAAAAAAGTCAGTGGTAAATATTTGTAGAGTTGATTAATGTTCAGATTTTAACACTTTGCTTTTAATATCAGTAACTTACTGTGTTAGTCTGGTCTTGGCTGAAAAGAACTGGAGGTCTAACGTCTGAGCCGTTCATAAAAGGGACGTTCTTACTGGAGAACTTCAAACGGGACCTGGGATGATGGAAACTAATTAATGACCACATCTTTATTACTCAACATTGTGCAATAACTAAATCTGCACTGGTACCGTATCAAGAAACAGACCATGAACCATAATAAGTGCCAATATCCAAACTGGTGTCAACCCCATTTAGAATTAAAAGTGGTTCTCATAGTTGTGAGGAGGTTCTGGAGGTCAAACAGGATTGGGCGTCACTGGACATTCCAAAAGGACACTGATCCCAAGCAGACTTCAAGTCAACCACAGCTTGGCCCCAGAAAAAGTCATGGAATATTTTAGAGTGGCCGTCACAATTAAACTTGGTTTAATCGTGACGGTTTAATTGTGTTAACGGTTCTTATTAGATTTGGTTCAAAATGATGATAAATCGTATATTTTCCAAATTAGTCAACTGTAAAAGGGCTGGTTTCATAATTTGTTGCTCGGGATCTCTTGAGTCACACCTGCTCTTCTTGTCCGAAAATATCTTCACTCCTTCCACCTCGTCATTATCCTCTGTTGGGCTCGGAGGTTCTGAGCGTGGAAAGGCCGTCTTCAGCGTGTCCACAATGGCGTTCACGACAATCTAGACGCAATAACACCCGGGTGACAGAATACAAACTGACTGTAGATCTAACAGAGGCTGATTATCTTACAAAAAATGTTTTTATCATGACAAGTCTGGTATTACTCAGTTTTGCTATGATGAAATATTCATGATCCAACCTTGTCTATCCGTGATACGATAAAAGGTTTCTTTACGAAGGCGATCCTGGCGTCTGTATTGAGAGCCAAAAATTCCTGCATCTCTTCACTGTTGGCGATTTCAGCGATATTGCAGAGTACCTGGAAAAGAGGAAATCATACTGGTTTACAACCTTATAAGTCAAAAACAATGTAAGGCGTTATATTACATTAAAATATCAGTCACCTTTAAAAAGGTCTCCAGAAGTCCTTTCCTTGCCTCGATCTTGTCACTGTCCATATTTCCAAAAGGCATGTCTGGAAATACTTTCTTGGGACCTTTCACACCTGAAACGGGGTCAGATTACAAAAAATGTTCAACTACAAAACGTAAATCAATTTCTCCACCCGTAATACCTTTGATGAGTTTCCGTAGTTCTGCTTTTTCTTCCAACCGTGTTTGCAGATTGAGGAACTCGCTGTATCGTCTGTTGACTGTGTGATAAGCCACTGGCTGAATCGCTGATGGATTCTCACAACCTGATAGGACAAGTTCGGCATCCTCAGAACCTGACTGGACACTTCCTGGGGTCTCGCAGCCCATCGCTGTCTCATACTGAACAACAAAACAAGACAGAATAAATTTCAATCTGAATAACACCATTTCTAAACTAAATATTTTCATCTTCTGGGACAGATTAGACTATGAAAAGTGACGTCATTAGCATATGGGTTTAATGGCGAGTTTAATACCACCAAGGCACCGCCTTTCATTATGAAAAACCCTTTGATAACTTTTCATCTTCAATGTTTTGACGTTATTTTCACCAAATTTGATGTTAATCTTGACGAGTTTGATCAAATACATCACTGAAAAATTTTGAAACAAAATTGTTGCGAAATCCAAAATGGCTGTACTTCAACTTGAGTTAAGGTCATTGCTCCAAGAGGCTTTTTTGTAGATCCTGGTAAGAGAATCATGTGTAACAAGTTTCAAATTTGTAGGTGAAACACACGATGGGGGCTGCTTTTTTAGAAATATTGCAAGTAGCACTGTAAAACCATTTTGCCACGCCCCTTCCTCAAACTCAAATCCAAATCGCTTTTCTCGTCATCCCGGACAGGCGTACAAATTTTTGTGAACTTAAGAGCTTGTCTAACAACACAAAACATTGCTGTGTTGCCATGGCAACGCGATTATTCCAAAACTCCAAATCTACTGAATATTGCTTTAACTTGTCATAACTTATCTTACTAACTTTGGAATCTGTGGAGTTAATGAGCTAGTAGTAATTAATCAAAGTATAAGGGTTATCATTTATTTTTGCCAAAAGGTTGTGCTATGAAAAAAGTAAAAAATTGCCTGTCTTCAGGCTGGGACCTTCATCAGTCTTGAGGGGTTTGGTGAAGATCAGGGCCCCCACAGTGGAGTTTATTCAAAAACATATGTCCTTCACAACAATGCATCTCCAGCTTGTTATGGCTTTTCTGACCAAATTAAACCGCTGTGTGATTCACTGGCTAAGAGTAATGCATCAAAGTACAAAACATGAGATTTCCTGTTGTCTCTAGGTGGGGCTTTGACAGATATTGATTCTTTCATTCGGATGTTTTCAAGGCGGAACTTTTAAATATCGTGTGAAGTTTGAAGTAAATCGGACCATGTACAGGCGACTTATGGCAATTTCGTGGTTTACGGCAGGGCACCAATATTCAGCACCCTCTTATGTCCAGACCGTTAAAGGAAAACTCATAAACTCGTTAAACGAAAATAGTTTTTGATAACATGACAGCCCCCGAAGTTGAAGTCGATTGGGTCAAAACTAGATGGTAGAGTAGATGGTCAACACCTGGAATCGGCATAAAACCTTAAAAATCGCACATTTAATTGAAATGCCCGACTTCCTGTTAGGTTTAAATCATTGATCTAAGAGATGTTTTGGTAGATCCTGTTATGTTTAACATTGTATCAAATTTCATACTTCTAGGTAAAAGTAAGTCCAAAGGGGAGTGTCTTTTGACATTTTCTAGGCCCAGTGGAGCCAATTTGCCATGGGTTCCGCAGTGACCTATAAAATACGCCCCAGAAAAGGTCATTCATTTGGGACAAGTATGATAAAAGTAACGGAGCAGCTTCAATAGAGTCCTTGTATGGTTCATGCTAGGGCCCTAATTGTGTTTCATACAGATGAGAATAATAGTTTTGTTACGTCAATTCCTTACTTTGATAGTGTAAAGAGTGTAGGGGTGTGAGCCAGTGCCTCGGTGTTCCTTAGCTGTGATGGTGCCAGTGATGCGTAGATTCTGAATGATGACTGGTCCATCTGGGCTGCAAAGGGGCTCAAAACTAAATGAAGGCAATGCACAAGAGCCCTGCAACAGACTGTCTTCACACAGCTCACTGGGGCTTCCCAGCCCACTCTGTTCAACACCAAGAAGGAGCTCCCGGGCAGGGTTTACGAAAGGGGAGATGCCATCCCTCTCCAGGTTTTGGAATCCACTGATACCGACGGCCCCCTCTGGTGTCCTAACTGATAAATCGTCGCAGCCATTACGATGCTCTACTGATTGTGAGCTCAGCAGAACTTTAGGGCAAGAACTGAGCAGTGGACTGGGGCCAACATCCTCAATGTATACTCCATAATTGTTCTCAGCAGGTGTGGCGCATTCTCTCTGCCTGTCATACAGGCCCTCATCCGGACCAATCATGACCAGGGAATCAATGGAACCTCGCTTATAGTCACCCGAAGGAGATTCTAGATCAGAGTCGTTCTCCTGGTAAAAAGGGTTTGTTTTTCTTCCTCTCATGTAGTGCCTTAGAAATGGCTGAGTGGACTGATCTTCTTCTGGATTGTTCGGTGGACAGTCCACTTCCTCAGAATCAATCACATCATACGCAGCGAGCTCAGGTGTGGCCTTGTCTGTGTCATTTATCAGTTCAGTCTCGGCTCTGAGAGGGGTAACTACATTACTTTGAGGTAACTTTTGAGGTGCATGTGCCGTTTCATGTAGAGGAGTGAGTTTGGAATGAGCAGATGGTGGGGCCAGTGTTACTGGTGAAGTCAACGTCTCTGTTGTGATTGGCTCCTGTGGTTTACTAGAGTTACAGAATATTTCCACTATGAGGCTGTTTAACCAATCAGGATCAGATAATTTGGCAATGAGAGGGAGGAGGACATTGCAGGTGACGAGCTCTCCGACAACGAACCGTCCAGTTTGGGTCTCCAAGTGCGGTGATGGCACCAAAACGTGCAGCAACAAATCTACAACTGCTCTCACATGGTTTACTTCCACGGCATCCCTGGTCATAGCGAGATGAGGCGTGGTCACACTGGAATATGCTTTCCACAGCTGCTCACTCTTGCTGCTCCACTTTGTGGACTGGGGCATTTGATGCTTTCTCACCAGCTCCTTGGCTCTGACAAAATCCTGCAGGTGGCAGCCAAACAGATTGAGGATCCTCTGAGTAAGCTCCTGAAACCATTCAAAAATATGCCATTAAAGTAATTTACTGTTTTGTCAATGATAACAGTTGCTTTCAATGCTGACAACACTAGTGATACATATACAGAATTTGCTCCTGCCTACTTTCAGCAGTTTGTGCTACAATAGATCTTCTGTGTGATCAGACAACACAGGCTAGCATTCTCACCCTACTCGCATAAATGAGCCTTTGACACCATGATCCTGTCGCCGGTTCACTGGTTTCCTTCGTTAGATCACTTTGGTTTCTACTAACCACTGCAGAAAGGGAGAACCCAAAAAGTACTATAATTCTGCTGATGCTCTGACCCAGGCTTCTAGCCACCCAATTAAGCCCTTGCCAGAGACGCTCTGTTCCTTAAGTTTGTCCATATTTCCTCCTTTCTAAACATAAATTTCAAGGAAAAAATGTTTAATGTTTGTTGCTGCCCAATGCGTCCCATCGACTGACAGGTGCCATTGTAATTAGATAATGTTAGTCTGACTTCACCTGCCCGGGGTTATAATGTTATGGCTGATGGTGTACGTTGGCTTGTAAAAAAAAAACTTCTTTGTCAAGTGAAAAACATCCAATGAGTCATATTGTGCTCTTTTGAGCACCAAAAATCACTCTTTAGAGCAATATTGCGACAAGCAGCATAGAATGATAGAGCAGGTCATATCACAAAGCCTCTGGTTACAAAACATGATACAGAAATTCCACAATTACTTTCTTTTGGCTGTTCCCAGAACAGCAAATCTACAAGTGTTTTCATACTTCAGCTCCATCACAGTCTTAGCCAGTGCTGCCAAGTGGTGACTTAACTCAATGCGTTCTTAGATAAACATGACATCCCTCAAAAGATATCTTGAGGGATAAATAAATATTTAGCACCAGTGGCATGTTTCAAATAAAATTAATAAAACAAAAATTATGGCAAGACAAGTCCTCAATTTTGAGACCGTAAATCCCTGAATGATAAATCAAATTTAAATCCCATCTTGTAGAACAATGTATTAAATATAGACTTTTTTTATTACATACTGCAATGCGTAGTAGTCCATGTAAAAGGAACAACTGTATGTTTTGAATAAAAGGTAGAAGTGTCTTAATAGGCTATAAAGAATTATCTTTGAATTAAAATACCTTCCTGTCCACCTGTCTCGCACGTATTTTCAGCTCCATGGCCATAGAGATCATGGCCTCCTGAACTTCCTCTTCAAAAGCACACTCGGAGGACACAGTGGAGTACCAGGAGGTGACAAAGTCTCGGATGATTTTCCTCACTGTGTTGTGGATCTCCTGGTCCAAGTGTTGCTCATCTTGCACAGAAGGTGGGACCTAAGATTTAGTAATGAAAATTTAAATGTTGTAATTGTGGGAAACAGATAAAAGTCTTCAGTCTTCTTCAGTAAGTAACCCATTAGACAAATGCTTACATTTGGAAACACATTTTTTCCATTCCCAATGGAAATTCAATGGAAAGAATTTCCATTGAACAACAGATTAACTGCTCTTTTGCAATATTAAAATAAAATAACATATCAAATAGCTATCTGCAATATTTTTCCATATTCAACACAGAATTCTACTTTTACTAACTACTAGAATGATAAAAATGATGCTACCCATGAACAGCACTCCTAAGAGAGCACCTAAAAGCACAAATTTGCAAATAAGATGTTACTAAACTTCATAGATTTACTTTGATAGCTGAGTGCCAAAGTTCCTTTTTCAATTAAGGTCTAAATCTACACAATGGTCTGGTGAGTGTATATATGTACACATCTGCTGACTCAAGAGCACAAAAATTGTCGCTCCAATGACCTCAAAACCAGACAGAAACAATAAGACACAGGGGCTTTGGGATGTTGTTCTGTGGATCAATGAAACTAAACTGGAATTGTTTGGACTTTTCCTATAGATCAGGACATCCAACAGGAAAACATCTTGCAGTCTATGATAAAGTTGAAAGTGGACCTTCCAAGAGGATACTGATCCCAAACAGATCTCAAAGTCCACCAAGGCTTGGTTTCAGAATGGTCCTGGAACATTCTAGAGCGGTTGTCACAATCTCATGACTTGATTCCCCATTAAAGAGCAACTGTTGAGTTTAAATAAAGGCAGTACCAGCATATAAAGCCATGAATATTACAAAAACTGGAGGCCCTTGTCATGAGGAATGGGCTAAGATTCCACAGGAAATCTGCCAGGAGCTAGCTTCTGGTTATGCATAATGTTTGCAGCAGGTGATAGCAACACATGGGTCTCCACAATCTAAATGAACATTTTGTGGGATATTTCACAAAAACACTCATAATAATGTTGAATTCTAGTTTAATTTAATTATTGGAAACAGACAACAGAAAGTATATTTTGCCAATAAGCCTAATAAAAACGGAAGGTTGAATAATTTTGCTTCCGACTGCATAAACATGCATAACATTGTACCTATAGATCACAGTTA
This sequence comes from Lophius piscatorius, assembly GCA_009660295.1. Taxonomy (NCBI): domain Eukaryota; kingdom Metazoa; phylum Chordata; class Actinopteri; order Lophiiformes; family Lophiidae; genus Lophius; species Lophius piscatorius. The sequence continues at coordinate 64,617 of VRLP01002073.1, read as the reverse complement.
CTTGTACATTTACCTGCTCCAGTGTGATAAACCTCTCCAGGTGTACCACACTCTTGGACTCCAGGATGGCCTGAGAGCCGAGCCAGCCACCAAGCACTACAAGCAGGCTGGTGAACACGCACAGCAACCAGATGTTCACCAGCAGGTGGAACAGTAGCAGCCATGCTAACACCACACCAAAGCCAAATATGGACTTATGTCCCAGCACCTCAGTCATGGTGCTGGTGGGGTCACCGTTTCACTGGACACCCTCAGGATGAGATGTGGAAATCATGCAGGCAAGCGCAACATCAAACCTTGGGAACACAAACAGAGAACACAGATTGAACATAACATTAGAAGAAGGGCTTTCATGCCTGGGGATCCAGGTGCCTGTATGTTATCAAAATGAAGATGATGAATGCATGATTAAAAAAAAAAAAAAACTAATGTTGTGGCACTGTAGACCCTTCTGTGTTTACAGTTTGATTGACACAACCATGTTTCACTATGCTAGCTGCTCAAAATTGTTTGAATGATGATGTTTGAATGAGTAGTACCGAAACTACTACTATTTATCCTTTTTATTAAATCTAATCACTTCCAATAGCTTTGATTGACCAATGTTATCCATGATAGGTACCGTTAGTTTGCTGAGAATAACAACCAAACCCCAGTCATACTCTTTGCAAGTCAGTTTTTAACCATTATTTGACGCATATTCGCGAGATAAACATGATTTAGGAGAATTAATTAATAATCCCATAATTGTAGAGCATTCGGCATGCATATCTATCAACCTGGATCAGAATCTTTCAATATAACAGATTCTTTATGATGTAAACAATATGGAACCTTTTGCGCCTCAAACACAGGAAATATTCATCAAAAATATTAATGACATCATGTCTCTTTATTTATTGCAATAAAGCCAAATTTAAAGAAAGAGTCTAACAATCTAACTGAAATATGCAATGATCTTATTTCTTCACAATAAAGCATACTTTCTTAGAATTGTAGAATATTTAACGTGTGATAAGCTTCGTGATAGCATTCAGAGATCTATCCGGCCTTAGTCAGCAACACATTTAGAGAAAACATAGCGAGAACATCGCAACTCGGAATTAACCCTGTCATGGATAATTCTCCCTTTTCATGTCACAAAAAGATAAATGTTTTTCACCTGAACGAGCTTTCACGACACTCAAAGGATGTCTTTTGAGAGAATTGATAATTTTTTGGTTTGTTTACTTCCTGTATGATGACGTATATTCTATTGAGAACGTCATCAGCAAAGACTCATGGGATATGCTGTTTTATTATGGAAAAATATAATGTGCCGTAGGATACGGTTCTTTGTTGATGGGTAGTCTACTGTTGTTCATACACTCTTCATCTAAGAACTGTAAATAGATTCGAAAAGAAAATAATTTCAAGGAGTAAACATTAATAAGGAATAATTAACATATTAATCATATATGATTTATATGTTAAAAAAAATTCCTATTGACTTTTGTATCCATGTGACTAGTCATACTAGAGTATCGGCACGAAGGTGGCATCTATGGAGGCCAGGTTATTTTTCCATTCTTTCTTTTTTTTTCCTTTTTGTAGGGAATTGGCACTGGGAAATATTCAAAAGGATAAAAAAAAAAGCTGAGAATGGAATGGAAGCTGAGAATGGCCTCGGTGGATGATATTTATTTATGGCCGTTCTCTCAAGATAGCATGCTAACAGACTCGTAATAACAAGAAAACAAGCAACCACTTCCCGCATTTTTTTTTTCATGTTTATCAGAGATCAGGAGTTTCATAGCAGTAGTAACAGATTTAAAATAATGATAGCATATCTAGGAGTTCCTATTACTGACCAATGCATCAGATTCTAATTCAATTAAGGTTTAACACAGGCAGAAATTGCCTTGTAGCTCAAGCTCTTATGACTGTTGTGTCATTTTGCCATGGAAACACTGAAACTCAATGTGTGTGATTTTCTAAAGGTTTATTTGAAGCAAGTATGATACACCTTGTTTACTGTAGATTTGGCTACTGCTTTTGCTAAAGTCATTAAAATATTGAGTTTAATTTGTTGTTTTCATCTGCTGCTTCTCTCTTATTGTTGCCGTCTGGCTTAACTTCAGGGCTAAGAATAAACCTTAATCAAAAGTGTGACTACAACAAATAAAACTTAATAATGACCATGACATACAGAAGGTAAAGACTAATAGACGTTAAATGTGAATAGATTTAGAAATCCTATCAAACCGGGGGAAAAAAATCTGTAAAATTAAAAAGGGGTAGGGCAATTGAATTTTTCTCAAATAAACCCATCTACCAACAGAGGAACACTTGAAGCTAGAACAATTTGTTGAAACTCAAGCCTTTTCTGCATCTAACTATTCTGAAAAAAAGAAAATCCCATTCGTTATGATAGAAATGTTTGCAGTCAAGGAGGGGTGATATATATTAGTGAAAGATACGATAGAAACGGTAGAAATTATGCTGTTAAATATATACATATATATGACCCACCATAGGGATAGCACTAATTAATTCAAAATCAAAAGAGAGAACAGTAAATGGGGGAGATTCAAACCTGGGCCGAAACACAAATTGAAATTATTGATTACCTGAAAGGTAATCAATGAGTACAAAAAAAGGGATTGTACATATTACTCAACAACCCATTATGAATATTCAAGACTGGACTACTTTTTTCACATATAAATCAAAAAGTTAAAAAAAAAAATTTAAAAAAACATTAGTAGAACTGATGTATCAGATCACTGGATCGTAAAGGTGTTTGGAATTTTCCTCTGAGAATAATGATTGAAAGGGAATCATTTCTATATATTTCTATATATATTCAATAAATATGCTCTCTATAACATAATATTTGTGCCAGAAAAGGAAGACACTCTTTTATTGCCTGAAAAAAATGGAATGGAATAGAAAAAATATGTAAGTGCCAGAATGTAAGGCAAAGTTGGTGATTAAAGTTATTAAGAGATGTTACATTAATTGTATACCTATGTGTGGGTCTGTGTTCACACCAGACCTGCATTAGTCAGTGCTCGATTCGAATTGGGCCACCACAACCCCAAAAGTCTGGACACGGTCCTGCACCTAGCAGACTTAATGAAATGTGTTCCCAGGTGTCAGTGTCGTGACAGAGGTACCGTCAAAATGATACATTAACATGACAGAATGAATCACCTACAGCTTGATTAGTTCACTGAACTCAGTGCTGATAAAAAAGTGGAATTAAAAACCCCCTCTCGACCCCAGACGCTGCTCTACTCAGCTATGACAATATTTGGATATAAATCCAGTGTCACAAGTTTTGTCATTTCCTGTGTGCTCACCTCACCTCACAAACAAAAAGTCAAATGGGTGTTTGTCTCTTTCCACTGAAGCAGCATCGAGAACACACAAAAAGCTGCAGTCTGGATGTGGAGGGAGAGGACGCCGGCGTTGTCTGTTCGCCGCTTTTCCATCAGAGTTCTACAGCCTGCAATATTATAAACCGGCAAGTATACCTTTATTGTTGCACACCGGTAAACCTTTTTAATTTATATCCGTATTTGTATTTGTTATTCTGTATTTGTATTTGTACGAATTCTACGGAGTCTGGTGACGGTCTTGCCTACCTCTTGCTGCAAGTCTACCGTTTCATTCATGAAAATAACGGCTTCTAACGTCCTCTGTGCGTCTCGTCCATGGCGATATAACGGCAAATAACGGGCTAGTATCCTTGACTGGCATGAATGAAATCATTCCGTCACCCGACCCCTGAAATTACTACAACACTCTGTTGTGCATATCGGTTATGAAACAACTTAGACTCCTTCGCCGGACCCGTTACGTTCACAGAAGGTGCCTTTCTAAGTATTTTACTCCCGCTCCGATAACTCCATTCCGTCCAGAGATCTCTTCTTTTGAATGCCTGGCATTTAATTGTAAACCCCCTTTCTCCATGACCATACTTGTAATGAACCGACCACCCAAACCAAACCCAGCCTTCATCTCTGAGATCTACAACCTTTTGTCAACATTTTGCACAACCTCTGCCAATATTATTCCCGGGCTACCACAATCTTTTCCTCTGTGCCTTCGACACAGTTGACCTTGGAATACACCGCCTACATCAAACCATTGAACTCACTGGCAAACTCCGTTCTTCACTCACCTTGAGTGATGCTGAAAAGCTGGTCCACGCGTTTGTCTCCTCCGGACTGGATTACTGTAACCTACTTCTCATTGGGATCCCTGATAAAAGTCTTCAAAGACTTCAGTATGTTCAAAACAGTGCTGCAAGGATCCTGATGAGAGTTTGTAAACACGAACACATCACCCCAGTTCCTCATTCCCTTCATTGGCTTCCCATCTACACCAGGATTGATTATAAGATCTCTCTCCTTTATAGCGGAACCTATAACTTTAATTAACATTGCTGCTTTTTAGTCACGTTTTTATATAGTTGTTATTAATTTTTTTATTGATGCTTTTATCTGCTTTTGCTTTGTAGCACTTTGAGATTTGATCCAAAAGTAAAGAGCGTTATAAATTAAATGTATTATTATTATTATTATTATTATTATTATTATTATTATTATTACACAAACGCAAACACAACTGTCCACTGGAAATTGGAAATTTTTGTGTTTCTTTGCAGAAAAGCTTGTCTTGAACTTGTAAGTAAGATTTGTCCATTTAATTGAAAATATTTCTGAAATATTCCTCTTTTCTTTTTTAAATAATTTCCACAAAGTTATCAAGCATTTATTTAAATACAAAAAATAACAACGCAACTACTAATGTATGGAAAAGCCATAGAGGCCTGTTTTTTTGCAATATATAGGATCATCGCTTACAAATAAAGAAATATTTTCTAATAGGAATAAAAGGATATTTTAAATGAAAAGAAGGCAAACTTGGTTGGTTTCAATGCAGATTTAAACTGGACTATGGGCTATCCCTGACTGAGCTCTTTCAGGTCAGGTATTGAAATGAGTGAAAATGGAGGAGAGGAGGTATGCCGATGACTAGTATAACCTCACTAATCTAATTTGTTCAGTGTGGTTGACTCTCGAGCCGGTGTGGGAAAATATTTCTGGAAGACCCGAAGAGTCACACAGTCCCTCATTAATGTTACAGCGACAATAAGTGCTATTTCACACATACCCTGCCTCCATATGAGAGACAGTCCTGAACGTTTTAGTCAAGGATCTCCACCGCTTCCTCTCAGTCATGCAGAGCTTCACAACAACTTATGAGACGTTACCTTTGCTAAAGGTGAGTACAATCTAGTCTGGACATGCCTCTATTGCTATTGTAATTATCATGTGTCTATTTTAATGTTTTTTTTAAATAGAATATAGAATAAGATGGACATATTTATTGGAATGGAATATGACAATTCCAGCACTCTTTTCTTTGGTAGGATTCTGTTCACTCTCATAGAGTCAGCAGCAGGAAGAACCTGTGGCGTTCCATCCTCAGGATGATTCCTCACATGGCACTGTGCAAATTCTGTAAGTACAAAATAGATCACAATTTCATAATACCTTCATTTAGCAGTAAGAAAACTGCAATTCGGATTTTATGCATTATAAGAATGAATGTTTGACAAACATATCAAAGAACAGGACCACATAACTTTGTAAATGCTACATGAGAAAGGTGTTTTAATGAGTTGCTGTCCTCCTTCTGCATCAGTTCCTCTGGTTCTGATTGGGCTTGTGGTGTTTGCTGTGAGTGGGATCTTTGGAGACCCTCTGTTTGACTGCCTACAAGGAGACACAGACTACAGCGAGCTTCTCAACACTGTGGAGCAAGGTCTTCCTGCCACTAAGACACCACGTCACGTGGCCATCATCGGGGCTGGCATAGCTGGACTGACTGCTGCAAAGTTTCTGGAAGATGCCGGACATAAGGTGGGGAATAAAACAAAATATTCCTGTAACCATCCAGGTCCAGATTTGACCTAAATGTAAGATGATACTGCTTTAACATTATCTCTCCAACCTGACCCACACTCTTGAAGTTACGTTGTGTAACGTTTGTGGCATGTAGTGGTGAAGTTCCAGATTGCACATTATGCTGCGCCAGAGCTCAAAAACTTTTTCTTTGTCTTTCTACTACTTCGACCAATAAATGCAAAACTGTCCTTCAGGGAGTCAGTAACCGGTTTGTTGGTTCCAGGCTACTGCACAAAAACGGCAGCAAATTATGGCGCCCTCCATGGAAGAAGAACCATTCCCTCTGTACGCTATAAAGGGCTTTTTCCAAACCAACTAACATCTCCAGAATTGTTTGATCTTCAGCTGATCACAGAATAAAGAATACGCTGTTATGAATATCATATTCCTCTAATTCAAAGAGATACTCACATATTTTACACACTGCACCTTTAACTTGCATTTCTTCTTTTATCAGAAAGCATTGTTCTCACGTCAGATATTCCAGTTGTGCCTGGAACTGCATAAGACGGGGGCCACCCGCAGCTCATCTGGAACCCATCCTTATAATTGCGCAGCATGATTAACCAGAATGAATAACAATGTGTACACATATAAAGCCTGCTGTCTCCATAAACGGGATGGCTGGATATTTCACACACTGTAAAGTTAATGGGATGGTGCTATGTTTTCGACACTCCAGGGGGCCAGCGCACAATCAGGCACGGCCTCCCACAAATGTATCCCTCAATGAAATTCTAAATCAGGTTTTTTTAGGCAAAGAAGTGCAATTCATGTACTATCATACAAGGCAAGGCCCAAATCTACCTACTGGTACTCACTGTTGAAGGAGTTTGTGATAGGAGAAAAACATAGCAAATTGTTAAGAAACTAATCAGGGACATATTGTTGTATAGCAGAGTTGCCTTAACTAATCAGCAAAGCTATGATATTGATGTGTGGATAATCTGTGTTCTTTATTTTAAAAAAATATATATATCTCAATTTTCAAATAAGATATATTAACATATATTATAGGATTATAAAAGGACATTGTCTTTAGCCAAGGTTAATGCATCTGCCTCACTGGCCCCTTTGATCTTTGGTATCCCTCAGGGTTCCATCCTTGCCCCCTTATTCTTTAGCATATACATGCTGCCATTGGTTCATATTCTAAATAGTTTCTGTGACATGTTTCAATAAGAGATAGTGACTCAAAATGGACTCAACCAAACAGTTGAAGAAGACATAAAAGGGTTTTAAGAAGAAAAAGGTCAGGGTTCTGAGAACCCAGGTAATATAGTTAAATATATAGTTATATATATATATAGAAGATAATTAAATGTCCCTGTTGACTAAAGGTGACCATTCTAGAGGCCAGTGGCCGTATTGGAGGACGTGTGGAGACCTTCAGGAACAGGAGAGAAGGCTGGTATGCAGAAATTGGTGCAATGAGGATCCCCAGCTTCCATAAGTGAGTCTTCAACCTGTCTGCTGCACCGTAATATTACAAACACATGGGTCTGCACATTATGTTTGAAGAACTTCATCGAATCAGCAAATATCTACAGCTACTAAATTTACTAAAGTACTCCGAAATGTAAACGTAACTTTGAGAGTGTATTTAAAATTGGCACTAAAAAAAAGAATACTATACTTAATTCTACTGTAAAAGTTTGGGTTGTCTGATATGCTTGTAACTTGCTATCTTTGATAATAAGAGGTTAAGCAACATATCTATCAATCACCCAAACAAATATGCAGACAAAGACAGCAACAAACCCAGATATCAAAATAGAGCTAAAAGGCATTTTTATATACGTAGTGAAAAACTTGAATTGATGTGTAATAACAGATTTCTTTTGTAGCACGATTCAATGTTATTGCTGTATGCGTGTCTGTATGTTTGTGTGTATGTATGTCTGGGTGGGTGTGCATTTTGTGTTATATTTTATTCTATGAAATGTGCTATACAAATAAAGTCTGATTGATTTGATTGATTGATACACAGCTTCAACTAAATGATTTTAACACTTAATGATAATTATAGTAATATATTTATTTGTTTAGCACCTTTCATGCAAGAAATGTAGCCCAAAGTGATTTACTTACCATTTAAATGAAGATTAAAACAAACATTTAAAAAATATTTGTAAAGGTAAAAACCTGTTTAAACATAATTACAAAACTCCAAAGAAGTTTATAACAATTCAATAATATAATAAATGGTATAATAAAAACAGGAAAATAATACACATTATGCGCTAAAAAAAAACTGTAAAAAGAAAAAACTAGAGAGCATTTTCAAGAGAAACGCGGGAGAACAGGCAAATGCAAGAATTTGTTAAAAGCTGATGCAAATAGAAATGTAGCTTCTTTTTTTCTTTTTTTAAACATTCACAGAGCTACTCTTTCTAATGTCTAGTGAAAGTCTATTCCACAACTTTGGACTTCATCCATTGCTGTTGTCAAGATGGATGTCAAGTCCCACTTTTATCCCCACAATATTCCATCTACTGCATCTGTTTCACAGGATTCTGCTGTCGTATGCCTCCAAATTCCAAATTTCCTTCAACCGCTTCATCCAAGATGACATGAACACTTACTATTATGTCAATGGAATTCTTCAGAAAACCCACGCTGTGGGAAACGACCCTGGTGTGCTCAACTATAGCTTAGCTGAAAATGAGAGGGGGAAGTCAGCGGCTCAACTATACAGTCAAACACTTATGAAGGTTTGCGTCACATATTCCATTCATTGTCACTACAATCATTACTTTTTCTTTCAAAAAGTATTTTTTCAAGTATTATAATCTGTGAGCAGGTGAAGGATGACCTCCAGTCGATTGGCTGCAGTGCTACGTTGGAGAAATATGATTCTTACACTGTAAAAGTAAATATGTCTTAATTACACAGTTATTAACAGATGTCGCGCGTTTCAGAGTTTAAAGATGTGGATTTGAAAAGGGAAGGCTCTGAATAAATAATGGTTTCTATTTGATTACTGACAGGAATATCTGGTGAAGGAGGGAAATTTGAGTCGAGGTGCCCAGAGGATGATCGGGGACATTCTGAATGAAGGCAGCCTCTTCTACACATCACTGTTGGAGATGTTGTACATACAGTCCGACATCAGCGACAACATTGAGTAAGAAATATTCATGGTACCAATTGGCCTGAGTGGCTCTCAAAGACTTTATTTTCCTTTCTCTGTGTAGATTCTCATTCATCTGGGTCATGGTAATCCATGTGGGTTGAATCCAAATCAGCTGGACTTCTGTTTGGGCTTGAAGACGTTTCACCTCTCGTTCAAAAAGCTTCTTTGGTTCTAAATACCCTGGGTTCTCTCATGGTCCGGTTTTTAGTCTCACTGTTCACACCAGACTTTCGCGCTCCTATCTTTCTCGATTGCCACCCAGAGTTGGCAGGAGCGTTCAGAATTGATTACATTTTAAAACACTGTGTTGCACCATTTAGAATGGATGAAGACTTGGCCTTGTGAAAAGTGTATTCCGTCCATTTTAGTCTCCTGTCGACGGGTTGCAGTGGTGACAGATAACGGTCCCTCTCCTCCAAGCTTCCAGCAAGTTTCCTCTGGCTGATGTAATTCTTTGCTGGCTTGGGTGGGCTGTCTGGAATGGTCCTGTAGATGCTCTGCATGGGTTCTTGGGTAAATGCAGGTACTGAGAGATCTCTACTCTTCTTTGGCACTGAAGGAAATTGTGCTCTGTGCGGAACAGCTCAAGCAAATCTCCACCACATCCTGAGCGGCTGCAAGACGGCTTTGGTCCCGGGTCGGAGCATGATCAGGTGCCAAAAGGGCCGGCAGAACTACAGCGAGTACGAGAGCCTTAGCAAACAAGAAGCCTCGTAATCATCAGAAGCTTATCCAATTCGTTCCAGCTGGGCAATCGGTGCAGAACAGAAGAACCCAATTCCAGTTGCAGTGATTGACAGGGAGACGTCCCTGTTCCCTGCCCCACCATCCTGAGATGTTGTGGTGATCTAAGGGGCAAGAAAATCAGTTTAGGATTGTTCCCAGCTGAAGACCCTGCGGCTGGTACCCAGGCACCGTTCGGAGGTGCTACAGCAGAAATGCCCTCCAGGTTCCACCATCAACCTGTCTCCAAATGAGACGGCCCTTTGTGAACCAGAATAAATCTCTCTGCAGTGCATATGAATAACTCCTTGTGGACTCATGGAGCTGCTCTGATGTATTTTGTATCTCCATGGATCTAGCTTTGAAGATTCTGACATGCTAGACTTTTGCGACTGGTGTCGTGGTGTCTGTTCGTTGATTTTGTCATATATCAATATCCGATCAACGTACGTCGCCCCCACTTCCAGACCCGATGGAAGGAATTCGTCAGCAACTACCAGTTTGTTTGAAAAATCAGGCTACAGTCAGGAAGCCTGCAGCAGGCATCACACCATTTAGAAATGGACGTAGCCTGGAGCCAACCCTCACCTGATGAGACCCACCCTGATCATGGTGGTGTTTACATTACATTTGATGCAGTAGATATCAAAGAGTGGCTGAGCTAATTCATTGATTTTTGTTGTTATATTGATGTTATAAAATGATGCCTTTATTTTATGTTAAAAACAACCAGGAAAGGATAGTGATACTTTTGTCCGTTAAACCCGTTCAATTAATATTTTCGTTCCATAAAATACCTGGTAAAGAACTGACCAAAGGATGTTTGGTAAAACTGAAGATGAAGATTCCCAGCCTGTCTCGTGGGGCAAAAGAGAAATTGCTCATGATTAACAAAATACTGTCTAAAGCTGAATGGTAAATTAGTATTTTTTTACAAACATTTGAATACATTAATTTAAATCATTAATATTGAAATAGACAACAACTAACCAAAGAGCAGATTCCTTTCCTGTAGTGTCGTCTAACTGAATAAAAGCTTAGGTTTTACGCTAAAGTTCTTTTGCATATGTATTGTGATTTAAAGCTCTTAATGCATGTTTTTTATTCCAGGTATTTTGAAGTGGTGGACGGTTTTGACAACATCCCAAGGGCTTTCTCCCAGGTGTTAAATGCCACCATCCTCCTCAACTCCAAGGTCAAGCTAATTAACCAAACCGGCGGCAGCAATGTGATGGTAACGTTCCAGGACTCAGACTCCCTCACCAACATGACGGTGGACTATGTTTTGGTTACGGCCACAGCGAAGGCCACCATCTTCATTGACTTCCAGCCCCCTCTGTCCAGGGAGAAAATGGAGGCCCTACGCTCAGTGCATTACACCAGCTCCACCAAGGTGGTCCTAAGCTTCAGTGACCGGTTCTGGGAGAAAGAGGGCATCAGAGGAGGGAAGAGTATCACAGACCGGCCTTCTCGCTTCATCTACTACCCCAGCCACAGCTTCCCCAGCACGGCCGCAGGAGCCCTCCTGGCGTCTTACACCTGCTCTGATGACTCCACCCTCTTCCAAGGGATGAACGAGGACGAGCTGATGGCAGTGGTTCTGGAGGACCTGGTGAAGATCCACGGAGAGTACATTAGGCCTCTGTGGACAGGAGGGTTTGTGAAGAAGTGGGGCTTAGATCCTTACAGTCTGGGTGCTTTCGTCCTGTTCACACCCTACCAGCAGGCACATTATGCCAGAGAACTGTTCCGGAGCGAAGGACGGGTGCATTTTGCAGGAGAGCACACAGCAACACCTCATGGGTGGATTGAAACCGCCATGAAGTCTGCACTCAGAGCTGCTAGAAATATAAACAGCCAGACCGTATAGCAATTTATCTTATACATGTTCTGTCATAGTCAGTAGTTTTTTTTCGTTTTTTTTCTAATACTGGTTTATTGATACTAACTCCTGTGATATATTATAAATACATATTTTGTTATGTACAGATTTATTGTTTTATGCACGTATCTTGTCATCACTTCTACTCCATTATCTGTTTGGTGAGCGTGAACTTGAATTCTGTTCATATTCCACGAGGATTTTTCAAAAATACAAAATTATCTTCGTATTTAATTGTGATCATTATCTGCAGAGTTCTACTATTACAAAGTATATGTGATGTTTTAGATAATTTTTTATTCCAGAACATATCAGAAAACAAAAATCAACTGACGTGTGTGTCTGAGCAAAAGTTAAAATATCGGTATTTCTTTAAACCAGCCTTGGTAAATGACGAGAATCTGTTTTCTGAACTCTCACCAGAACCTGATTATATTTATTGAGATTTCCCAACCAATTAATATTTTTTATTAATTTTTGCATTTAATATTTCAATATAATATTGAATAAAGTGATGCTTAAAAATGTCACTTTTTTTACAGTCCTGGCAGATAGAACTCCCTGAACAGACCACACACACCTCACCCGTTTACCTCCCGTTGATGACAGGTATTATGTCTTCATGTTGACCTTCTCCTTTACTTGATTTCATGCTCCATTGTTTTTATTTTGCTGAATAAACATTGTTGACACTCCACTTGAACCCCTTTGATTTCATGAAACTTGGCAGAAGTCACAGGCATTTAAATGATGCCTGTGAGAATATAAAGATGATCAGGACAAAGGGGTAGACACTGGAGTGTGTTCCACACAAATATTTAAGATAGGACTTTTTTCACCATGTACGTCAATTACAGATAATCCATTTGACAGATTATTGATAAAACTGGGTGTAAGGGTGCAGCGTCTGACCAGTATGTAATCATCACAATTTGGAGTTGATCAAAACAGAGAATACTTTCGAATTCTTTAAATTTATGAGATATGGAATTTTCATGAAACTTGTTGGGACTTTTTAAATCCAATTAAAAGGTATTACACAGCCTTGGTGGAGGTATTTGCTCTACTGAGTACCTTTCTAGTTGGTGTGTGAATTCTTGTATTTTGCCCAAAGATGCCCTGTTAGGTCACAGTGAGCTTTTTATTCATGATGATAGGCCAAACACAGGACCTCCTCCACCACCTCTAACACCCACTCCATACAAATGGACCACCCTGGATGCATTTCCTCTGAGGCGGCACCTCTCTGAGTACCATCATAAACCAAAGACCCTAGAGTGGAAGTGAGTTATTAAACACTCCCACAGCAAATCTGACTAACTGCCCATGGGAAACGCCGTGTAGTTCTCAACATAGAGGACAATCTCCAACGCCAACTACACCAACTAAAGAGGGACCTTTAATATCATCATTTTAACATTATCTTAAAGGTCACGTTGTATATATGATTTCATTGTCTGATTGTCAATGAATGCATGTTGTAAATATTCAGGGGAGGGTGGTAAAAACCAGGCAGCAATCAGGGTAAAAACAAATTAAGACTTTTACATAAAAGACTTTTCTGACAGATTATAGTTCCCCAAATTACATAAAAATGCATTCCTGCATCCAATTAATCAATCTTCTATGATCCAGTTCCAAAGGATTTCAGACTGTTATTCCAGGAATCTGTCATATTAGGGCCCTGATGAAACAAAGAATGTAATACTGACCTCTAGCGGACCTTTAATCGATGCTATAAATCATCACCTATTCTACTTTGTGGCAGAACACTGAGCAGCTTATTTGTAGTTTTATAAGATCTATCTATTCAATATTTGGCAATGTCAGCAACGTATGCAGGAAGAGTATTTTGTAATGCCATGATATTTATGCTTCCCCCACTTCATGTTTTGCAGTGGTGATTTGTGCTTCAAAAAACCAAAACATCCATCATAACTGGATCATTTCCATACTACCATACTACATACTACAAGCTCCATTGGCTTCATACATGAGGATCAGAGGGACTGGATCAGAGAGGCAGGATGTGGATCACACTGTATTCATTTAATGTCAATTTTATAGCTTAACTTTTCAACCTGCCAGTTTAAGGATCAGCCAGGTGAGTGCCAGGTAGCACCACCGCCAAATAAAGCTAAAATAAACATCATCATCATCTTGACATAATTTTCCAACATTTTAGAAACACATTTTCTCTGTGTCATTCTGGGACAGCTGTAGCTTAGGAGGTAGAGCGGTCGTCCACCAATAAGAAGGTCAGCAGTCGGCTCCTGTGGTCTACATGTCGTCGGGTCCTTGAGCAAGATCCTGAACCCCAATTTGCTCCCCGGTTCCTTCCCATGGGGACGCCCACTGCTCCCCAGATGGCTCAAATAAAGAGAACTAATGCACAAGATTGTACTGTGTCTGGCTGAATATGATTGATAACGTTTTTTTACATTATTATTACACAGTTCCAATGGCATCTGCAGTCCATTCTCAATGACCGCCCTTCTGAACCATCTGCGTGAAGCGGTTGGTTATGACTAGGGTTGTGTCGATGAAGCGTTCGACACAGCTCTGCAGGCATGTCTCTGTGCGGTAGTCCAGCTTGGAGCCTGGGCTGTCCACGCACTTGTCCCAGCAGACGTCAGTGAAAGTGTGCACCTGAAAGGAAATCATAACAATGATTGACAGCTCGTGAATTACTATGAGATTCATGAATTATGGTGGCTTCTCCACAAAGCCCTTCAAAAGTTACAACTGAGTAAGTTTGAGTCAAACATTCGTCATGGAACCAAAAGACAAACAGACAAAAAGATACTTTATAAATCCTTCATAGGGAGAATTAAATATCTTTATAGTTATGACAATTTTATAGTGTTATTTGTCTTGTATTAAAAATCTAGTCTTGTTTTAGACCTTTGATAAATTTACTTAGTTAATTTTAAGTATTTAGTCAACAGTATCTTGTAAAATGTGACAGCTCATGCTTAGTTTTTACTTTCATAAAAAACGCTGTGACAATTCTGTCGGTGAAATGCTGTCTACTTGATATCTTGATCCTCGGTTCTGGCGTATAAATCACAAGGCATCACTCTCCACTTCGCTGCAAATAAAACAGGCTGTGGCTGATTGAAAGGCTCACCTGATGAGACCTATATGGCCGACGTGAATGCTAACATACCTACAGTTTACAAGAGCTCGTAAGAGAAAGACGCTTTTCACCTGCAACAACTCGGCAAGGTCTAAGGGAATTCTTCTTCTTCTTCCATTGGGTTTCATGGCAGGCAACATTGTATAAATTTATTACTAACTTTTTCCCTAAGAAGAATGACCAAAAACGTGCTTCTGCTGTAGCCCTGACAGAGTCCACATCACCCACATACCTGCACATCTCAAGAAAAGAACCCATTGACAGCTCAGGCGGGAGTCAGGGTCTATGTGTTGCAAAGGTCAAGTGTGAGTAATCCTACAATTGACTTAAACATGACTTAAGAAAAAGAGTGGAAGGGATAAGACCTTTTGAAGTAAACTAATTATCTAGAACAGAATAGATATGACTGCAATGACTAGGGAGCTTGTTCTTTTGTATTCTTTTAAGTCCTCCACCCTTAGCCCCATTGCGCAGCTAGGGGCTGCCAATCCTTTGGAGAATTACATTTTGTTACTATGATGATATTACACTGACAAATACTATAACAAATAAAATGTGAATAAAAAGCCCCCTTTCACCGAGCTGGTTCCATTGAGTCTCCACGTTGCCATGGTTACAGGTTGTCCCCATTATGCAAAATTCCAATTATTTCGTATAAGGTTTCCCCACTTTTATTTTGCAATTTAAACGTTAATTGTCTTGAAATGTGTTACTAATGAGGATAGTAGAGTGGTCCCGGCCAAGCTATAAGTTTTTTTGGATACCTTGCATTTAAAGCCTAGTTTAGCTGAGCTACGAGCTGACTTCAATACATAATTCAACATTACTAGCTTGTATAATCCTTTATCAGATAAGTTTAGCGGTATTATCTCGTGTTATAATGAGGTGTCGTGTTTTATGACGGACTAAAGAACCCTTCAGAGAAGTTTGGTTCGGTCTCGCGCTCCTGTATCCGCTGCACGTTGAATGAACGAATGACTGCTAGCATTAGCATGGTTAGCATAACAACCTGTGCCTGGAACTGCGCTTTCTGCTGCTCTATGGCGATCATCCGCTGGAGCTCCGACGCCTCTGCTTTGTCCGACGTGCTAAGGTTGTCAAAACCGTCCATGGTAACGTTTAAGCGGGAGAACGGCTCTGGGCTCCGGTTCACGTGTCCTGGATGGTGTAACTTGAGGTGACCTTCGGTTTCACCACAAGTGAACGCTAGAGCCTCAGAAAAAATACTGATCTACAAATCAGAGCATAAATAATACCTAGCGGCGGAGCGTGCATCTGCTGCTTGTGAATCAGCGCGGTGAAGATGACGTAAGACGTGACGCTTTAGAAGATGCTTCAGATGTGTAAGAGATACGCAACAGTTAAAACTATCCTCATATTTTTCATGCGTAATAACATATACTCTGTGTATAAACACAAATGCAAATAATTTCAGCTTTACCAGTAATTATTCTACTAACGGTAAAAAGAAAAAGAAGGTATGTCTACTTAGCCAGCATGCATGTTCAAGAGTAGTCAATGCAAACTAGCAAAATGTATGGATTTGGAGTATTAACATAAGTTCAAATCTTGCTCTACTTGATGTTTTGTTATTTTTTAAAACAAACGCTTTAATATTAATTTCTTACTTTACTAAGCATTACGTATTCATTTAAAGGCATTTAGATGTTCATTCAATGGCAGACAGGACTATTTAATAAGAACAAGTCAGTGGTTATCCAACGCCTGTCAATAAATTACTTTTCAATAATCAAAAACTGTTAATAAAGATCACAAATATTCTAAATATAAAAAGTAAGCAGTCATATATTAAACAGTGCCAACCAAAGGTGGTACTGACTGTGGCATCACATTCAATTTGACTCCAGATGTCTATCCCAAACATAAGATCAAGGCCTAAAGAATATTTACATTACAAATCACTATTTATTCCATTTCACATGCCGTTTATTTAAATGTCCATTAAATATTTAGAATATCATAATTTTGGTTCATAATCGTAGCGAGCAGGGTTCACAGAAGGGCACTTTGCAAAGGAAGTAAGTCAATCAAGTGAACTGGGAACCTCCTAGAAACATATTACATCTTAACAATATAATAAAATAAACAATTTCTTGACTTTAACTGCTTATCCTGTTAAGGGCCACCGGAGAAGGATGCTATCCCAGTTGAAAAATACATTTATATGATTTCTATATTTTCCACCGTAAATAGTTAACAATGACAAGTACCATAATATTTTGCCGCGCTGACAAAATAACACAAATCTAGAATTGTCTGCATTCCGCATTTTAAACAAGTTTAATAAATATAATATAATATGTGATTTGCCTCTCCATCATACCCCCAAACTGAAAATAAACCAACAGTGCTGCAGAAAGTGTGGACACATGTCATTCCTATATTTTTATAAATTTATGACGACGGTTCAAATATTTTGGATACAACTTTGAGATCCACATGTTGATCAGACTCCAATACCTGGGGTACTTAAGAGAGAATGTGATCAATAAGAACGTTTATTTGCGTAAAATCGTGTTTATTGCTTGTAAAACATCCTCACTAAGAATTGGTCTGACACTGAACCTTCTCATCTGAAACAATGAATAGATAGATCTCCGACATCTAAAATCTTTGTACCGCTGCTGACGCAACAACTACATCCGGGTGACTCTGGCGACCTTGGTTGGTTCATCATGGCGGCTATTGTCAGCTTGAGTTCTGTTTGTCGCAGAGGAGTCAAACGTGAGTTAACCTGCCTACTACATATATTTTTATGTTTAATTGTCATATCCTGTTGTAGTTTTAGGAGAGGATGTTTATGTCTGAAGCTAAACCAGCTGCTTAATGTTTAGTAGAAACGCGAGCAGAATAAATTACTCCTTTAAAGTTCACGAGATAAACTAAGCTATCAGCTTAAATGTTATTGCGGAACATCAGTGACTGAAGGTAGCGAGGAGCTTGTTGTTATTATTATTGATTGGGATTTAACAGTAGTTGATAAGCTTGGGTTTCTAAACCCGAGGGGAAGTCAGATTTGTAAATCTGATGACGTCACCATGACTTTTCTCCTGCTATAACTGCATTTAAAAAAATATTTCATAGGTTTGTGAAATATATATTACACTACAATTAATTGAATTCAAATCATAATTTGAATACAATCCTTTTGCTGTAAGTGTACAAATTCATCTATGTGTATGACTGGCATCAGTGTGAACAGATCTTTCCCACAACGTCACATTTACTACATGTTGTTGAACAATATTATTGAACAATAAACGTTCACACAAAGATGAAGATATTCTATGCAAATATTTTTGTCTTACATTGTTTGCTGGGGTGACAATAGTTAAGGGGTTTAATTGAAGCATTTATCAATTTAATATGCCTCATGTTTCCCAGTTGTCCTTCCTTATCTGAAACTTTATACCCACATAGACCTTAGTGCGAGGAAGAACTGGGGCGATTTGGGGAAAGCTTGGTTTTATGTTTCCAATACTAGGGCAAGCTTTACTGCCGAATGATTTTGCTCATAACTTCTATATCATTAGTCCGATTTAGTACACAAAACCTGGTGCATATGAATCAACTAGAGGAGCTATATCTTGTTTACATTGTGTTTTACTTTAATAGTTCATATTACACTCACTAGGGGGAGGCTTTTTTTTAAAAGTAGAAAACACTGTTTTCTATAAAAAACAGGACTAAATTGACTTCCTTGGACTTAATTGTACCGTCGGTACAATTAAGTCCAAATTCAGTGCGTATTGATCAACTGAAAGAGATCTACATTGTATATGTAATATTTTACTCTAAAAGCCCACATTTTTCTCAGCCTTTTTACGAAAAACACTTTTTTCCAGACACAGCCCAAAACGTATTTCTTGGATCATTTTCAAACTACACTAATTGACTTTAGTGCGGGGAAGAACTGGGTTGATTTTGGGAAAGGTCGGTTGTATAATTCTGACACTAGGGGGAGCTTGACCTCCAAAAGTATTTGGGGCCTTTTTTTCTCAATGGTTGGTCCGATTTAGTCCAAAGTTGTTGTATATCAATCACCTCTAGGGGAGCTATCTTGTTTGTATCTATTTTACATAGATTTTAATCAAGTAGTTCATATTTTACTCACTTCATGGAGATTTTTTTTAACCAACAACACTAGGGAAATTAAGTGTTTGATTTTCAAATCAGAACAAAATGTTATGAATATATCCAATTCCATCCAGATTCCAATCGCATAAATTTGACTTTTTTTTCATTATGATGTAGAGGATGTGTAAAATTGTAGAATTGCAGAGGGTAAACGAACATCAGCGGCAACATACCATAGCAGTAATGTGGGCGATTACAGTTTTGAATCAATACTGATGTTTTCTGTTGAACAGAGATTAAAGATATACGTACATCAACAATATTACAGTGCCATAAACAAATTGTGTTATATAAACTGATCAGCCACAACATTACAACTAATAACTGGTATTAGTGCTGTGGCTGATCGTTGTATGAGGTCACACTAATTACAAAAGTAAAACGTCAAGATAATCAAGTCTAATTTGAGAAGAAAATCAGTTTATAATAAAAAACACTTTATAATAAAAGATAAAAAGGTATAATATTTATTTCAGGAAAAGTTTGACTGTGGTCTAATTTTGACTTTTGAAAATGTTTTTAAACCTCATTTTTAATAATGCATTTATTCACTATTGTATTAAGATATAAAGATCTATCTATCTATCTATCTATCTATCTATCTATCTATATATATATATATATATATATATATATAGATATATATGTGAGTTTAAAATCTATCCCTAAATGTAAGTCTGCTGTGTTCGTACCAAAACAAAACGTAATATTTAACAATGTGTCAGCAAATAAAGATGGATGTGGCAATAAAACAAAGTTACGAAGGTTAATGTTTGTATTATTCAGATAAATGTTAATAAGAAAAAATGGCACATAGAACATTATCTTATTTTTGTGTTGTGAAAATGATTTTCTTTTTTTTTCAAGGTAAAGATAAACATGATCTGTTGAAAATTACAGCTTTAATGATGGCGCATGTAGGCTGTTCTGTGGTTTATGATTGATTCAAGGTAAACTGTGGTTGAAGATTTGTGCCCATTCTAAAACGTGACAATCTTCTTCTTCAGCTCTGTTCTACCAAAGCACACTGCTGGCCCGGCCACTGGTGGTTCCACACAAACTGCAGGACCAGCCGTACATGCTGACAGCGAGAATCCACGCATCACAGGCTCTCAGCGGTCAGTGCTGACAGACACGGTGGAAATATGACGCACTCCATAGGGTAGACACTGGAAGTAATGCACAATAACAGAAACACCACAGTATAGTTAGTGAGTCACACAGCTGCCACAGAGAGAAGCAGAGTTCAGTCAACGTCACTGACAGTTTCATCACTACCTGTAGATTTATCACTTTCGACCAAACTGGAATCCATCATTTCCACCATCTTAAAAAAAAAAGAGGAATTTGGGTCATCAATTCTCCATTCCAAGGCAGATGGAATGTTAGGGGACTTTTTAAGTCTTTAAAACAATTCTAGTCCATCCAAGCAAAGGAATGTTGCAGTAATATCCTGTTTCAAAGATTAAAAAGAAAAACAGAATTGAAGCTTTATCTGGTAGATAATGTCTTTATTTTCATATTTAGTTCAACTGTTCCAGTGATGTTAATGCAATGCTATGTTGATGCTTGTGGAAGTTTAAAGGGAAAAGTTTATGAAACAACATAAAAGCAAGTGGCAGCTGTTGTTTTGTAGTGCAGATTTAGCTCTCCAGGTGCAAGAGTGAGAGTGTCTGTGGTATTTTGACACCAGTTCATGTCAGGCCTGCTTAATGCCAGGAAATTTCACCCACTCTCGCCCACTATCCAGGTCAATCGGTTGTTCAGAGTAAGGGTAGGGGATTTCTCTCTGAAAAGTCAAATATATTCACCCAGAACAATCAGTCTCTGTCTTTACTTTTCCTGATGAAAATGATCATTTTGTGAGGTATGCTGACGGTTTTGTGAAAACTTATTTATATTCAGGAAAACATCAAGAGGCTTCAGGATATTGTTGATAGTTGTTCTCGGTTTGGCATCAGCATCAATAACGTTGAATTAGAAAAACAATAAAGCTGTGTGTGTACCTGCAGTGATCAAATAGTGTCTAATATCACATTTTTACAGTTGCCTGCATTTTGTCTGATAGAGTCAACACATGTTTGTACTTAAAATTCTTTGGTAGCTAAGAAAGGTTGATAATTATCTAATAATAATTATCAGCAAGATGTTCTCAACCAGGGTCCTTAGTTCAGTCAGGACCGACTGATTGATTATCTGAAGACTACTGAATGGAACACCATGAAATGTGGGGAGTTGATGAGTCTTGGACAAGAATAAACCCTAAACTGTGTAAAAAAGTCAAGATTAGGGCTGCAATAATATTATTATTTCATATGTATTATTAGTATTCTATGTATTATTCAAATAAGAAATATTGCGTGCGCTGCAATTTTTTTTAAATATCACTAGTGTATATATAATATACAATACAGAAAATATGACAGTTCTATTGAATGAATAATGAATCATTTTTTCCCCTTTGAAAAAAACCCAAAACAAGTTTATTGCTTGAATTGCAATAAGATAAGATAATATCGGTCTCTGCAGTGTGCACTATAACGGTTATAATAACAAGTGAGATTTGTTGTTGTGGGATTTATCCTTTGAATGTGAAATGTTTTCCAGCGCTCTTTAATTTGTTCACAGCGTCGGTCTATCGCGGCTCCTGGTGCTTTTTGTATAAAAGTCTGTATCAAAAACAAACTCCCTGGTCTAGATCTCAATTGGAATGGGTCTTTTCATTGGGTGTTTACGTGGATCTTTTTTCTTTTTTTCTAATTAGGCATTAGGCATTACTTCTGATTTTATTCAGCATAAGGGGGACATGTAAATTCACCAAATGTTCGGTTTATGGCAATTAAAACATACATTCACTGACCCCCAGAGTCACTATCACAGTCTGTCAGTCTTTGTCTGACTTTTTAACCTCCAAATTTGAGGCGGTGGAAGCCTCTGGTCAAAGATTATCCCCCTCACTTACCTCCATTCACCAGGTGAGGTGCGTTTCCTGGGAGACGCCAGTCTGGTGGGTGACAGGAAATGAGGTGACTTGAATTAATAATAATAACTTAAATTTATAAAGCGCATTGTAGAGAGTTGATCCAGTTTACAACGAGTAGCTGGCACAAAAGGTACCGCGACACGGCGTCAGGGTTAGTAGGTACCGGCGGATAATACGGTACGATCTAGGCTGCTTCTTCATTGAGTGTCGTGCCACTGTGAGTCTCATTTTCCATGTTTATTAGATAGCCATTCATTGTTTGAGGTGTTTGGTCGCGTGTACGTGATGTAATGGTTAGGTGCGTGTGCAGCGCGCTATAACGCTATAAGGGGCCGCTGTGGCTCAGTGGGTAGGGCGGCCGTCTCCCAATCAGAAGATCGGAAGGTAGCCGGTTCGAATCCCACCAGGGTCTACTTGTCGTAGGGTCCTTTTCGCAAGACCCTGAAACCTTAGCTCCACAAGGGGCTGCCCACTGCTCCCTCAGGGATGGCTCAAATGCAGAGAAATAATTTCACTATGTTGTACTGTGTATGACTCTATGTGACTAATAAAGGATTCTTTCTTCTTAACACATTGCGCTGTATAGTAGTCCGGATTTTAAGATTTTTAGTAACCGTGTTACTTGGAATTATGCGAGGAATCATTTCAGTCCTAGTCCAAATTGGTGGAGTAATCCACGATTATTTTCTTTTTGTCATCTTCATAACATTGTTGCTGGCTCCTTGAGCTAGACCACGAACCCCAATTACTTTCAGGCGTTTAACTGGAGCAGCCCAATGCTCCCCAGGGATGGATCAGATGCAGAGAAAGAACTACAGAATATAATACTGTGTAATAAATGTATACTAAAGATTCTTGTTCTCCTTCTTGGGAAAGCCTCGGAATCCTCCTAGAGGAGTTGGTGGATGTGCCCGGGGAGAAAAAAAAAATGAGCCAGCTGATTAAAGATTATACATTATTATTGTCTGACATTGTGCAGGTAATAATGTCTGGATCTAGATGAAAAAAGATCAAATGTTTTCAATTTTGCGGGGCTCCAGATAAAAAAAATTGTGTCCTCCAGATTCAAATCCTTGACTGTTTTAAATCAAGTAACCCTGTAGTAACTACAGGATGAGCTTCTATGATATTCCACAAGAGCTTTGTACGACCCCTAAGGGTGTGTATCTCGACATTAGTCTCCTCAATTTGCTTATTTTTACATTTTTAGGCTAATTTAAACTTAGTAACTGAGCTCCCATTCGCCTATGATGCAGGTTCTGATCGGTCCTCATCAGCACAAATGGAGTTTTTCTCATGGTGAGGACATCTGTGATCTCAGACAAAAAATTTCATTTTCAGGGTGATCCAGGAATTTAGAATCGCTCAATTAGCCGAGCCCAAACATACTAAATCCTACAATCCCATAGTTCAGTCGGTGAACTCTATTCTTATTGTATCCCTACCAGATAAATGTATGTCTTCATAGCATAACACGTTAAACTCAAAATGCAGTTAACATTTTTGAATACAGTTGAATGAGTTTCTTTATTGGTCATGGTTTTCTGTGTGTGGGAATTGTGGTTCACACAAAATGTCGGGCCTTTCCAGTCTAGGGTCTTGCTCCTGCGTAGGATTGCTGGGGTACTTTTTTACATTAGTCTTGGCAAGAAAGCTCATTTCCAAAAAATGTCCGTATGGACTCCAACTCTCCGGAATAATCTAGTGACCTAAAGCGTCATTGTCTAGAGATCTGATTTATTTTTTTATAAGTGTGCTGATAATCTGCTGTCTTTTTTGTTCTACAGCAGGTTCTGGCTCTAAAGCTGCCTCCCTGCACTGGACAGCAGAGCGGGTTCTGAGCATCTTGCTGCTGGCCATGGGACCAGTAGCATATTTTCATCCAAGTCCAGTCATGGACTACTCCATAGCTGCTGCCCTTACCCTGCATGGCCACTGGTAAGACTGACAAACACCAGCATGGATCCCTATCAGTTCTGATAGTCTATACAAAGATGGAACTTAGTAATTTTTATACCTGAGCAGATTTCTCTCTCTGTACTTGCATTTTTGTTTTTTAAACAGCTTAGTGAATCACCAACACACTTTTGAGTTATCGCCCCAGTCAAAAAATGTGTTGTGATTGCACCCTAAATCCCCAGCAAGGCAAGAAGGTGGTAATTGATTATGGTCAGTTAACTCTGAGTTGTATGGATTAACTCTCAATTTACTAGTCAGTCTAAGTCCCAATCCTCACTTATGGTGATGACCTCTGGGTAGTGAGCCGTGGTCCGGAAAAGAGCCAATTGGGATAGATTAGGCATCTGATAAAATTAATCCCTCATGAGATTTTCCATGCATGTCCAACTGGATAGAGATCACATGGTAGACCCAAATCTCACTAGAGTGGACAATGTATCTTATATGACCATGGAATGCCTCGGGATCTGCAGGTATGGGCTAGAGTGTTGCTGGGGAGAGGGATGTCTGGAATACCCTTCTTAGCATGTGATCCGGATAAGCGGAAGAAAATGGAATGAAAATAATGGCGAAAATAATATCAATCAATAATATCACAATGTCTTGGAGAAGACTGAAATGTCCACACGATACTTAAATGTTGTCTAAAAAAACACAGTTTGACACAGGGCTAAATTAATAAACGGCTGACCACTTTACATAACTAACAATACTGGCATCAACCTGTTTCAAAAAAACACTATCATAGTCAACGATCCTGTGACAGACGTCTGTTGCAGATCAATCAATAAAATAAGAACCAGGAGGATTCCTCAGTAACAAAAAAGTACAGCCACATCGATGAGCTGTGAATTTCAGCAAGCCATCCTGGGAAAATGTATAAATCAGTGGATACATTCCTCCATCATAAGGTCCTCAGGAAGTTGTAGTCCACAGGGTGTTGTAGTCTGGATCCAGGTCCTCACCTCTAGCAGATTATGATGCAACAGATCCAGGGTGTTCTGGGAGTATGAGTGAAAGTTCTTTGAACCCTCTCCAAACTCATTTCCCAAAAGTCTCTGCTCATTTCAAAAACGTAACTTGTTCACTGCCCAATACGGGACGAAAGGCAAACTTGATAACATAGAGCTTTGGTTTGGGGCGGGGGGTTCAACCAGCCGGGCTCAACTGTCAGGGGCTATTAATTGAGCCCGGGTTATTAGCGGCTCTGTTTGCAAACCTAAGAAGCCAGATTTAGCTTAGTGTCACAGCAATGTGCTCCTCTGACTGTTAGAAGGCAGACTAAACAGTGTGGCAGACATGGGCCACAAATCCCAGTCATGAGTGGAGATAAGAACTGTTGAGCTACAGCTTTTGGATCTGCTGCATATCTTTAAGAGTCAAACCATGTGCCCTTTGACCCCAAACCAGTGAGCTGAATGCCCCAATCTCAATGTTTGGTATCGCCCCCATGTGCTGATGAGCTTGGCTTTAAGGTAGAAAAATGGATTCTTGAGCGGCTGTTGCTCAGTGGGTAGAGCGGCCGTCTCCCAGTCCTCGAACAAGACCCTGAACCTAATATGCTCCCCGGGCGCTTTGAAGGAGCTGCCCACTGCTCCGTCAGGGATGGGTCAAATGCAAAGAACTTGAATTTCCCTCAGGATAAATAAATAATTATATATATATATATATATATATATATATTCTCTGAGTCTGAGATATAGCTTTATTCTCAGGAAAAATATGTTTATTAATGTGCTGAAAATTACAAAAAAATTCAAATAGAATTTAAATAAGCCAAATATTACATTCAACGTGACTGCAAAAAAAACATGAAATCATGTAATTTTATAGTTTTACAAATAACGATGATTTTATGGTGGGAGGGTTGTTGATTTTAATATATCAGAAACTGAATTGCCTACTTTATGCTTGCCGAAGAAATGGATGATATTTGGAGGACGTGATCGGATTCTTCGGTCTTACGTGACGCTGCAAACCCTGCAATGTGACTAATGCGCGTGTGTACACTGCAATGGCAATGCTGAAATCAAACCTTTCATACTGTATGCTTGAATATTGTAGTTTTTGCTATAGGTTAAATTGAAAGCTTGTACACATTTGTAAATGTTAGTAGATAATAATCAGTACATACTGTAGGTCTAGTTTAGTATTAAATGTATTTTAAAAAGGCCTCAATTTATATTTGCTGAAAACCTCCTATTAGAATGAGATTTTGGTCTCGGCCTTCACTTCAGTGTTTCTCACTCACTGACGGCTCGGTGTGTTTGTCACAGGGGCATCGGGCAGGTTCTAACGGACTACGTTCACGGTGACAAAAAGATCAAGATGGCCAACACTAGCCTCTTCCTCCTGTCCACGGTCACCTTCGCTGGTCTCTGCTACTTCAACTACAATGACGTTGGCATCTGCAAAGCCGTCGCCCTCCTCTGGAATAAATGAACCAAACTGTGGACTGAGGAAGATGCTCTTTTGGTGGCTGATTGTAAATTGTGGGTGTTCCATGTAAATTCTTATAAATATATAATTATTACAGTGATTGCCAAGAGTGTGATTGCATTCAATATCAGTGAACTCGTCTCTGTGTTCTTCCTCAGTTTAGTTACAGTAATGAGTTTGAGGCTGGCATCAACTTTCTGATTATGTGGAAGGTCAGCTTCCTTTCAATGTGAACTAAATTCATACGGCGATTTCCAGCTACCAATTCTACCAAATACCTGACGTGTTCAAAACGGCCATATTCTCTTTAATGTCTTACAAGATGCTGCTGTTTGACATCATCATAATTCATATTATGTGCAGCTTTGTTATTAAATATATTGTTTCCTTCAGAATATGTACATACTAGCATTTTCTCTCAAACGTGGAGATTGAACAGAGTTTGTTTGCAAATGATTGTCAAAGTTGATTCAGTGATTCTTTATTTGCCTCGTGGATAAGAGGTAGGATCTGAAGTGCACCGAGCGATACGATGTCAGCTAATTGCGGTCCAGCAGCAAACAAACTGGTGTCAGATATTCCACAGTAGCCGTCCTCTGCGGATAAAATACTATTCTATATACTATACTATTATTATAATATTATTATAATAGTCAAGACAGTAACAGTGAGTCACATGAATGCCTCTTAATATGGGGTAAGGGTTTTCCTTCCACTGTGCGAGTGAGTACAATTTTAAAATAGGAAATATTAAACAATGAAAATCTGTGCTTTCATTTTTATTTTTTGCAAACAAGGCAAGTGCTACCTGTCAAGCACTGTTCTTAATTGATTCTGCACCTATGTGACGAGCTATAAGCAGTTTTAATGTCATTTTGGAACATTTACTCAGCCTCTACTGTGTATAATCTATATATATGCAGCTTCTAACAGTGCGTGTGCTGCTGGAATGAGTGTCGGTGACTTTAGTGATCTCTTTATTTCATTTACATTCACTTGTCAGTTCACATTAAAAAAACATATGCTGTACCTGTTTCAGCAGAATAAACTTGGCTTTACAGATGTTTTAATATCTTGATGTTTTTATGATCTAAAAGTACCCACAGTGAAACAAAACTTTATAAATTGCACATTGTCAGAAATGTAAAAGGTATCCCCGCCAGAATCACATGCTTTAATTTTTGCAAACCCTCATTTTTATTAAATAAAAATAAAATGGAAATTCAAATTATTTAAAATATAAAAATGAGATGTTTGAACAATTACCACAATTATTTTAGATTGTTGGTTCATTTAAGTAATTGACACATTTTATATCATGCGATGTCATGATAGAGAGCTTCTTCAAGTAAAAACCTGTCTACTAGTAGAAGTGAAGATTCATCTCTTTTTCATAAAACCATGATGTAGTCATGGCAACTTCATCACATTAAGAAAAAATAATCTCACAAGACTCGTCCACTTCGTCTTCACCTTTATGACGCAAGACCAGTTTGGTCAGACTTGAATTCTCCTCTCCATGCTCAAATCCTAAGAACTCAGAAGGGTACAAGGAAGACTCCAGCATGTATCTAGAGGTGGACAGTTGGGTCCGGTAGAACACAGCTTTGTCTTTGCTCAACCCGATATGGCGTGGAAGTTCCTAAAGAAGATGACATGAGGATGATTTAACTGTAGCTGAATTATATTTGCCCCCGGAGGAACCTCAGCAATTAAATGAGTGGGTTATTTCCACACACAGAGCAGGCGGGGTTTTTACAGCTTTTACAATGAAAATGTGTTTAATATTTGCTTAGTTAAGCATCATGCAATCTTTGCCAACTTGTAAATCCATTCAGTGGCCACATGACCGAGACCTAACTGCACGAGTCTCCATCTTCCATCAGGTTCTGACTGATAACTTCGGAGCAGCTGCATTTCATCTGTCTGAACTAGCAGTTCATTATTATTAATTCATGTCATCCAATACCTTTTGTACTATCTCTGCCAAGAAGGTTAGGTTTTCCACCATTAAGTCTAAAAAGGTCATAATATGGATTTTTTGGCATAAAAAAAAGAAATTTTCTGTAGTACCATGTCAGCTCTTCCCTTTTGGGGTCGCCACAGCAGGTCGTCTTGTTCCACATATTCACCTGGCATACGTTTTACGTTGGGTAATAATAAATGTATCTGGTATAGCACTTTTCACAGAGATAATTTCACAAGGTGCTTCACAAAAACAAGATCAAGAAGAACAATCCATACAAAACAAACAAATAGAACTAAGGAAAAATAAAGTAAAGAGAGATGTGAAACAGTATAGTCACAAATTACAGTAAATGAACGATGAATGGAATTTGTGTACGACCCAAATAAGACCAGAGGAATAACAATTCAATGGGTACCATACAGGCAAGGACTAAATCATCAAATTCAGCACCCTTGGAAAACATCATTTTAATTAGAAATACAGGGCAGTTTGAACAGGTGTGTCTTCAGTGGCTTTTTAAAATTATCAAAGGAAGCTGCAGATGGAAGACACTCCCAGAGAGTCGGAGCCACAACTTCAAACGCAATAAATCCCTTTGTTTTTAGTTTGGAGTGTGGGACCGTCCGTAGGCCCTGGTCAAAAGAGACCTACTAGGGATGAAGAAGGTGAGAAAAATGTATTCAGGTGCCTGACTATGAAGGGCTCTAAATGTAAGAATGAGAATCTTGAACTGAAATCTGAATTTGATAGGAAGCCAATGTAAAGTCTGTAGGATGGGTGTGATGTGAGTCGATGTTCTGGATCTAGTTATCAGCCTTGCAGCTGGATTCTGGACTAACTGAAGAAATGTAAAGAAGACTATTTCAGACAAGAGAAAAGAGTTGTGGCAATCCAGGCGAGAGGTGATCATCTCCAGCTCAGGTTTGGATATAATTGACCTCAGATTGGCAATATTTCTGAGGTGGTAGAAGCATGTGCAAAACAGAGATTTAGCGTGGTACTCAAAGTGTAGAGGCTGATCAAAAATAACACCAAGGTTTTTAAATTAGACTGTGATGCAGAGGAGAACGGATCTAACACTCTGAGACGCCTTGAGTGCTAAGTTGTCAGGAGCGATTATCATAGCTTCAGACTTGCCTGTGTAACTGTAAGAAAATGATAAGACATCCAGTCCTTAATGGCATTCAAACAGTTTTGTAAAATCATCAGCGTTGCAGTGATAAGACATCTCGTCAAATTGACTGATAATATGTCCAAGGGGAAGCAGATAAAGAAAATAGAAGAGGACCCTTGGACCGAACCATGTGGTACACTGTAGGGGAGAGCAGCTATATCAGAGCTGTATGGGCTGAAAAACACCGAAAAGCTCCTGTCTAAAAACTAGTCCAGTGCCCTCCCTAACACACCCACCCCCCGTCTAAGCCCTTGATCATAATTGTGCGATATATAGTGTCAAAGGCAGCAGAACCAGGAAAGAGCATCTCCCTGCCAATAAGGCAGCAAGAACTCACTGAAAATATCGACTTACATAATAAGGCTTATATAGCAACATGGGTGGCCGCCGGTGTATTTCCCATAACTGTACGCATATGTCGTGTAACCTGACATGAAAGCTCCCATGGGTGCACAGATGGACACCAGACCAAAATAAGACATAGGTTTGAAAATGAGTGCTGCTCATATTTTTTAAGATTTCTTCAGTAAAGTATGTGCCTGCAGGTGAACACTGCCAACAGTCCACCACTGAACTGTGAGTAATGTACAGTAGTTGGGAGTGTGTGTAAGTAGTTCCACCATAATCCAGCAGGACAACAATGACGCATCAAGTGTTTCCTTATGTTGAGTCAAACATTAACTTGGTGTAGGAGTTCTTTATCTCAGGGTTTAATGTGATCAAGCGTTGACGCGACCAGAAGCCACTCATTTTACTTCTTCTGTGATTAAATCCTTCACACGTTAGCTGCTCTTTTTTGTCCGTATTTGATATGTGACATGCAAAGCAGTAGGCAATCTGTCATCAGCACCTTCACAAACAGATTTCATCTCATGGCAAAACAGCAAGAGGAAGAGCTCCTAAAATGTATTAGACAGTAACTAAGTAAATTTCCTCAGAATTTGAGGTGCTTGTAGTTAACTTGATTCTTCCCGTTTTATGCTCATTTAGACGTTTACTCTACTACATCTCAGAGGGAAATATTCCACTTTATTCTCGGCAACATTTGTTCGACTGTTGTAGTTACTAGTAACTGTTCAAATTATGAGTCTTCATTCACTTCTCGTAACTCTGTATGCGTTGGAAGACTATTGTGATGCTATAGCTTAAACGACTTAACAGCATAAAAGTAGTTAAAGTTAAAGTACTTATGTTACCTCAACTTAAAATAGACTTACACAGGAATGCTTCAGTAATATTAAAACTAAAATAATCAAATATCTTCTTCTTTTGGCTGTTCCGTTAGGGGTCGCCAAGTGATTGTCCCCATTCTTACTACAAAATGAAATAACTTTATTTTTGATACTTTAAGTATATTTTACTGATTGTACACATTTTTACTTTTGATACTTTAAACACAATTTACTGGGACTTTTGATACTTTAATTACATTTAACCACTAATATCTACTTTTATTTTTCATACTTTAGGTACATTTAGCCAACAATACCTACTTTTATTTTTGATACTTTAAGTACATTTAACCAATAATACCTACTTTCATTTTTCATACTTTAAGTACATTTTACTGATAATGCATCCTTTTATTTAAATGAAGTTCTTAATGCACGTCTTATTCTGGTCTCGGAGTATTTTTAGTGTTCTATTAGTACTTTTACTTAAGTAAACGGTCCAAATATTTCATCCACCACTGGTTCTAAATTATAAAATGTGTTGATGTTGTTGTCAGTACACTCATATATACATTACATAAAGCAAAACTAATTAGATCCTCCCATGTTCACACTCACCATCTGCACAGGACAAATTTCTCGTTTGTCGTTGCAGCTCACCACCATGTTCTTGCCATTAATGTTGGAGTACAGCATGACTGCTCTCCTCTTCTTCACGTCCAGGCAAGAGTCCTTGTAAATCTGGAGGCTGAATTTGCAGTCTAAAAAGGAAACATAGAAAAAAAGACAAAAGAGGAGCATGTCACGGAATGATGGGAGGTCATGTGTATTTGCCATCAGTGGATGAGCTTCAATTTCCTGAACCGTTTTGAGATCCTAGTGATCTTGGTCAGTGTCATTCTTCCTCGTATCCCTACTGGCCATGAAGAGATCTCAAAGTGTTCTTTTTAGATTCAATGAGGGCTGTGGATGTCGTCTTTCACAGGAGGACATCACTTCAAAGCCTTTGCAAATGTTCTTTCTCCCTGATTCCAGGACAACATGTTGAACTGACGTTTATGACAGGTTTCACTAAAGCTTGGGGAGTTTTCCATCACAACAACCTCTGAAGGAGACAACAATACCTCTGCAATAGAGGAGAAGGCCGAAACATAAGTAGTCGAACCACGATTCCTTTTGGCACCACTGGAAACTCCCAAGACTGAAAACCTGCTCAGACGAGTAATGAGTGTCTTCCTCACAACCAATGCTGTTTGCCCCGAAAGTGAGGGTATATCCCCTAAAAGCCCCCAATCCCCTGTGTTGTACAAGCAATCCCCGTTTCAACTCTTCAGATTAAATGGGAAGTTACGCTAACAGCTTTTTTCGTAAAAAAAAAAGTCCCCCTAGTTAGTAATATATGAAATATTAGCGTAAAATATCATATAAATAGAAGTTGGATAGCCTCTAGTCGATTCATTTGCACCAAATCGGGACCTAATCGGACCAGGGATTAGGAAAGTAGGTCCGAAAGCTTTTCGAGATAATACTCCACCAGTGTTGGAAATATATAACTGACATTTCCCCAAAACAATCCAGCTCTTCCTCACAAGGTCTGCATGGTTATAAAATTTGAACATAATCTATAAAAGAGTTTTTGAGTTATTGCATTAATCCAAAGGATGTGTGATGGCGGCGGCGATGATGATTCCATAATATCCCAGAGTTTTCCCCTCTGTATCACCATGGTTACTTACAGGTTAAAAAGTGGTGGATGTCTGTCAACACGATGGTGAATAATACTAAATTCCTCTCCTTCTTTGATTGTAATTAGCATGAAAGTTTGACCGGCTTCGTGAAAGCTTTGATTATCAATAGTTTGTTCTATATTTTAGTTCTATATACAAAGCCCATCAAAGTCTGTATGAACACATTCTGCTTTGAGAATCTTTGTCTGTATGAATTGCAGCCATATCATTTTAGACATTTTACATTCATGTAAGACACAGGGCAGGTTAATATGAGCCCAGTGTGTGGTACAGCCTATTTTTGAATTCCATCCATGATATAACGGATATCGAAATCTATAGACCTCCATTCTCTTTGCAACATTACTTCCTGTTAGCACTGTCTCTCCTGGCGGCTGCCATTTCTCAGACGACTTCAACAAATCGTGTCAGCCATAAGGAATAGACAGAAGTTCATTAACATTGTCATTGTGTAAAAATGTCTAGAATCTGGCTCTTACCAGGGTGATGTTGTTGCTCTTTATTCAAGGTTTTACACTGGAGCTTGTCTTCATCTACGACCAGAAACTTGTTGTCATTGCTCTGGAGCAAATATTGACGAACTGGGAGAACAGACTTTTGGAAAGCATCTGCTTCCACATCTGAAACATGAGAAATGTCATGCATATGTAATAACCACTTGAATTCTGTATATTCAGCTATAACTAGAAGATGAAAGAAACAAGCGTGAAACCACGGCCACATTGTAAAACATAATTACAATTCAATTAGATTGCGATAATTTGCCAATTAATGCTTACATTTAATGCACAGCAATGCCTAATTAACTTCATTTATTTGTTTTAAATACCATTTTTTTGAATCAAGACATCGGCAGGGGGGCAAAAATTGACTGAAAAATCTTGTCGAATGCTCAAAAAGGGACGGCTTTAGGTCAGTGGGTAGAGCAGCCATCTCCTAATCGGATGGTAGCCGGTTCGATTTCCAACGGACCCTACTTGTCATAGGGTCCTTAGTGAAAGACCCTGAAACCCTAGCTCCCCGGGCCGCCCAGTGCTCCCTCAGGGATGGGTCAAAGCAGAGAAATAATTTCACTATGTTGTTCTGTGTATGACTGTATGTGATGAATAAAGGATTCTTCTTTCTTTCTAAAAAACACCAGTTTGGAACGTTCCACTTGTAAACAGGTTACTGTACTTCGGTGAGGCTTAACATTGACTCAATTGGATTGCGCGAGGTTTAACATCAAAATCAATAAAATGAAAAACTGCATCTCAGCAAACAGTGTTTCCCCCCCCAGCGGCACCCCATGCCCCTCTCTTGAAGGTCAAGTTAATTTTATTTAATTCTATTTTCTTTACACTATATAGAAAAATATAGGAAAGTTCTTACCTGTTATTCTTCTAGGTTCTTTAAAAAGGAGAGTAAAGGAGAGGATATCAGGAATTATATAAAAACATAAAAAAGCATTTTAGAATGAGAGTAATTTGAAATAGTTATAAATACAATATCATTAGCTGTACCAAATAATAGTTATTACGGATGTACCAATCTGTAATAACTATACCTGAATCTGTATATCTGTAAATGATAAACTGTAAATATCTTACTGAGTGGATAGTAGTATGATCCTTCTAATGTTTAGGGCTAGGTCAGGCTTTACTTCACAAATTAATGACTTGTTGATTATTATCAGAAGAATAATAATCTTTTATCCAAAATTATATCAGAACTGGACACAAGTAGAAAAATCTACTGCAAAAAATGTGAAATAAACACACTTTGATTTGATTAAAACAAAACATTCCAAATAAAAAGAAAATCTAAATTTTTTGGAAACATTTACTACAGTCATGCGAAAATAAATATTATAGAATTGAAACCAATAGTCACAGACACCCAATCCAGCTGACATCGTAACAAGATAAGTACAGAATTGACCT
Organism: Lophius piscatorius; assembly: GCA_009660295.1. NCBI lineage: Eukaryota > Metazoa > Chordata > Actinopteri > Lophiiformes > Lophiidae > Lophius > Lophius piscatorius. The sequence goes on along the minus strand of VRLP01002073.1, from coordinate 30,253 downwards.
TTTGAGAATGAATCATGTAAGAAATCAATTTTACCTTCAAAGAAGAAGCCGGTTTCTGTGGCACACAAAAATGTAACAAGGCGGCATCCAGGGGTAGCCATCAGGGGGAGCTGAAAGGAAAAAATGAAATAACAGATTTAGTTTTGGCTATGGAATACCACAGAATTTTGTTGTTTGGCCTAAAAGTTTCCCAGAGTGGTGCAGCGCCTCATATTCACTTTAGAGTTCCACTGAGTGGTAGCTTTCACAGGAAATGACGATCGACCAAAAGCACTACGGCGAAGGAACACTATACAGCCTCGTATGGAAGCTACTCTTGTGGACACGAGCTGAGCACCGCCCAAACGCGCGCGCACACGAACGCACGCACGTGCGTCAATTTACTAAATTGACAGGTGGGCGCACTACCAGCTAGTTAGTAAGTAAGTAAATATATGGACGGATGGATAGATAGATGGATGGATGGTATAAGTAAAAACATAAAAAACATATGGTCTGACATTAAAAAAAAATCAATAAATAAAATTAAAAAATCCTACGCCATCATCAACAGGCGGATCGACACGATCCACTGTGGCGATCCCTCAATTGAAAAAAAGGGGAAAGAACCGAAAGACGTTGTCCTTTTGAATACATCTATCAATCGTTTAGCACGTGGTTTCTTGTCTTTACGTGAGTGGGTTCGCGCTGAAGTAGTAACACTGTGAGAAGAACACACTGTTACTCTGAAACAAACACCACAAAGTGTAGAACCTTCAACATTCTAGAGAGAACCGCAGCTGGTCTAAACTGAGTATTACCAAATCAAAGACAAGTATGTATGTATGTCTGTGGGACATAACAGCACTAAACTTCTTCCTCGTCTTACTTCTCCCGATTTTAAACTCAGTCGTCCCTCCAACAAATTCTACCTCGGCGTTAATCACTGCGTGGAAATAAATGATGCATTCATTACCGTGGTTGTGATGCGGATTCTGTGAAAGTTCCTCACACTGACTGTGGGGATGTGACAAATAGATACGCACATCCCGCGCCCATTTATGCGGAAGTGACCATTTTCTCTGTTCTTTCACAGTTATTCTTCACATGTTCACGGTTTCTTTTAATTATCATTATTTTTTGTTTAATAACATCAATTGATTATTTATGAATGATATTTGGTATACAGCATGGCATGTTTATATTGTGATCATTATTTTTCATGAATATTATGTATAATTTACTAAATTGTTCTGTCACTCAGAAAGAAAGGAAATCCTAAAAATGAACGGATTAATTCAAAGAAGCCTTCAAGGGAAAATTATTTTAATCAGTCAACAAATTAAATATGGTGGATGTGGATTGTCGATCAACTCACACATTGATCAGCCATAACATTAAAACCAGCTGCATAATATTGTTTAGGTCGCCTTTAAACAGCTATGTCATGCACTGTGTGTTCTGACACCTTCTATCAGAACCAGCATTAACTTTTTCAGTAATTTGTACGACAGTAACTCTTCTGTATTACACAACACATAAACTGCATCAATGAGCCATCAGTACCCATGAATGACCCTGTCACTGGTTCAGGTCATCACAATTGAACCCTTGTTAAAGTCGCTCAGACAGATGGAATGCAGATACTGCCTCATGCCACCACTAGTGGTGAAGGCACTGGAAAAATGCAAAACTAGCCAAGAATCAACCAGAAAGGATGAGGAGAGGGAAATGGTCCATGGTCACCATCTGCAAAACCCCTATTCCTTAATAGGGGTTGTCTCAATAATTGTCTTTCCTCTCCACCTGTCGTCCGTCCCATTTGCAAAACCACAGGTGAAATTGATTCACAATCATTATTGCCTCCAGTCTGAGCAGGTTGATACCCCGGAGGTGTGATTGACTTGGAGTTACACTGTGATGGTTATGTGTACCCTTTATTTTTTTGAGTAGTGTATATTAATGACTATATTCAATAAACCTCCAATCTTCGTTCATAAACTGCAACTTGTCAGCTCCTTTCCTCACAATTTGTTCAGTTCAATAAAAAAATACTGATTTTTTCATTTATTATTGTTCAATGTGGTTCAAATATGGTCTAGCCAAGGTTACGAACAAATATTAACCATCAATTATGTCTATATTGTTGATTATAATTGAGGCATTATCTATTGAGAAATTGGAAGTTATTTGGTTATGATTGTATTGTTCTTGGTCTAGCAGCCCTGCAAGCACTGAGTAAGCAGCAGCATTGTAAACATTATACAAGGACTTTTCAGATGTAAAAGATGTAATTAGATTTATTTATGGCAGCATCTCACTGGGTATTTGAATTGACCACGAAACTCCTTCTGCCACCAGAGGGCCGAATTGTACTGAGAAGAAAATTTCAAAACGACAGGGGAGGGCAATCAACCAATGTAACCACCTTACCTTTCTTCTGCTAACGCAAATGCTTTGAAACATTTTGCCAAAACAAGTAGGGAAGTATAATGTTTTTACTTTCACAAACTAATGGACCGTTGTAATCTACAGACATATGAACAATGAATGAATGAATGTTCAGATAAATCTAGTGGACAGAATATAGAGCGAAACACAATAGTTCCTTTTGATTAAATCGTACGGAAGCGCATTGCATTCACCAAATAAAGAAAAAATTCCGACAGCTTATCTCGTAATCTGTATCTATTAATTACGAAATCCATTATTTACTAATTACCGGAAAGAGGGATATGCTTGTTTGTTTGCACATGCTCTGTAATGTTTGTCACGCATCTGTAACTGTATCTGTCCATCATTGCGTGCAATGATGCACGCACGCACGAAATGATGCACGCACGCAATGATGCACACACGCAATGATGCATGCACGCACATACATTTCTGTGGCGTCACGCACACATAAATTGAAACACATTGGCGGAAGCAGTGGCAGTCATTCTTCTGGAGCGACGGAGAAGTTTATATATTATTAGATATGTTTGGCAGTTACATGCTCCTCCTGTTCAAGTTTATAGTAAACAGGCTGCAACGCCGGTTTGCAGCTTGAGATCTTTCCACGTAATTATGAGATCCGTATCCGCTTCCGTAAAATCTTATACTAATCTTAATTAGAATTATCTGATTTACCAAAGCTGTCACACCAAACATCACCAAAGAAACATAAAACAAATAATTAATTTAGAATACCAGAATTATTAGAGATAAAATTTGTTTAAAAAATTATTTTGAAAACACTTTTGCTACATCTTTGCAAACTGCATCACGACAATAGTGAATAACAGTTTTAAACATTATTTGATGCTTCATATGTGCAATAATCACACATTGGAACGTTTCAGAAATTATTCCTGAAATTCTGTCCTTCGGGGAGCAGCATTTCTACATATAACTTTTTATGGTAATTTCTTACTAATATGTAAAGAAATAAGCCTTTTAAGATTTAAAATGTTTTAAACTTTGGAACAGGGATTCCCCTTTTCTATTTGCAATTTCAGAACAAACATCAAATTTGTAACCTTGCTCATTATCGAGTCTTTCTTCCAACAAAATATGAACAAAATAACCCAGTGTGGAAAATACCATTGTAATAAATACGTAAAAATATGTTTATATTTCATAATACTATTCTTAGTTGTCGTATTGCAAACCAACATTTTTTGATATATGTTGTGGAATTGCAAAAGATGAAAGGAAATTTGTGTTCCAAAGTAATCCAAAAGTTTAATATTTACGTTACAGGTCTCTGATCTGAGTGTTGCATTAAAAATGTGTTCAATGTGGCTCTTTTGGGCCATATCTTTATTTTTAAGCAGAAATGGAAAGAGATTAGTCTCAAATACAACTGCACAAATAACGTTAAGTACTAGAGATGCTTGTTATTTAGGAATTTACATTGCAGTAGCAAAGAAAGTAGTATTTTGTTAAAATTGTTAAAACATACTTTTAATATCTTTCATTAAGCTATTTGCGCTGTTCTACTTTCTTTTGGTTTTTGGAAACAGCTGATAGAGAGCCAATAAACCTAATACTGAATGGGATTAGAGGATTTTTGCTCTCAAATGTCACTGTTGAATTCTCCGTTTAAGCCAATATAACTGATTGTGACAGTTACAAAGAGTAGGGAAATGTTTTATTACAACCAATCAGCCATATCTTAACTACCGATGGGTAAATGTAGATTGCAGCTGTTATTGGTGGGATAAATTAGGCTGCAGATGAACATTTTTTCCTCAGTTTATGAGTTGGAAGCAGGAACAACTAACAAGCGAAATTATCTGAGCGACCTTGTCTGAGACTAAATAGTGATGGCTGGACGACTGGGTCACAGCATCTCCAGAACTGCAGAATTGTTGGTTCTGACAGAAAGATGTCAGACCATATAGTGACATCACAGAGCTGTTTCAACAGCAGAAAGGCGACCGAGACAACATTATACAGGGAGATTTAATCTCTTGGCAGAAAAAAATGGTGCATGGATGTAAAAACATTTACATCCATTTATAAGACAACAGTTTTTGCACTTAATAGCTACTTTGATCATTTAATAATTTTTACATACATATAGTGCATACAGAACCTTTAACTACTCTTCAGAATGACATTGAGATAAATAAATAGTTATATAACCTAGTGTGAAAAATCGGAGGTCTTTAGATTTGAGAGATAAAATAAAATCACCACTCCGTAACAACAGTAAATATTTGTTATAAGTTAAATATAAACTACAGGAGGAAACACAAAGCCCTGATAAACCAAAATATTCACAAATAAATGATTCCTAAGAAAGGTAGAATTGAGCCTGAAAATTTAACCTTGGAGTTTTTGAGAGATTACAGCCAAAGTCTTCCTCAGATTTTCCTTCTTTTCTATAAGGTAGGACTCCAGGTTTCGAGCCTCTGCCAATATTCCTTCCAGCTCCTTCATCTGAGACGTATCAGCGGTGGCGCTCTCACTGCAACACAACAGAAACGCTGGCATTAAAGACGAGGGACAATACGTTACTAAGCGGGCATGTGAAGTCTAAACCATGTAAGAGATTAGTCTCGTCATCTGATGTTAAGTTTTGCCGGAATGGGTTTTTCTGTCGGTTGAGTAAGATTACTTAAAAGAGACGTGAATTGATTTTGATGAAGGGGTTGGGTATGACCCAATGAAAATCCATCAGATATTTATGGTGATGATGAATCTTTGTCCATAATTTCCATAAACGATGTTTTGTGATTGCTGTGTATGGCTAATTACAACAATTTTACTTTTAAATTCAAGAACAACGCCAAGAATGCTTGAACAAAAATCACATGAGGGTATTGCTAAAAGTTCTGCCATACAATTCTGATCTGGAATCGGAGTAATAATCCATATCAGGTGTTCTAGAGTATTACATTTAAATGGCTCACAGATGCCGTGAAGTAAATGATAATGCTATAGAGTTGAACTAAGATTAAATTGTGGATGAAACGGGTTTTTTGGACATGTTTTCAAGCACTTTCATCATATTTTCAAAGCCATTATTTGCTACAGCAGATTATTTATTTATATTTAATCATTATTTAACCAGGAAGTGTTTTTGACATTAAAAATCAATCAATTTACAAGAGAGACCTGGCCGAAGGGGTAGCCAATCAGACCTAGACACTTTGGTCTCATGTATGCAGCTTACGGACTGGCTCGTATGCTGCTTTAATGCCACTGACACACCAGGGGGATGTAGCTTCAAAGTGTGACCAACTAGATGTAGAACCACGGTCTGACGGCTTCTTCGCATCACAATCCCTACACACAGAACCAATCTTCTGTTAATGTTTTTTTTTTTTACATGAAGCCAAAAATCTCCGGTATTGACACTTGAATGATTGGTGAGGTTTTTCAGGCTCTTCCACTCCTCTGTTGTTCCTAACTGGCAAACCTTAATGAATGCCATCTGGTCATGTTACTACCCCACTGCTCCATGTGTTTGTCTCGCTATTAATGTTAATAGCGTGAAATAACTTTGCAAGTGATCCATGGGTCATAACTGGTCCAATCCGTGGCGGGCACCATGGATGGCTCGTAGTCATAAGGCGATGACTCTCAAAGTATATCACCTTATAATCATACTGTGTTCAGTATGCTCACATTGGATATATTAGCACACTAGTATGTTGCATCACAGTTACATGTGTGTGTCCTCCACCTTTGATGTCTTTTAAAAAGATATTAACCCAAGTCTTAAATTTTATTCCAATCTATTAATGGTTCACTATTAGATTCTTGGTGTATGTTTTTTCAAGGTTTTAACAGACAGTCAAGAGCAGACTGCAACTTTGTAAAATGTGATCATCTAGAAGTTAAATATGAATTACCTTAATGCTTGAGCAAATTCCAGAAACAGCATGCTGACCTGATCCTTATTTGCCGAACCTGCAGCAGAAAACAACACGTCAGGTAGGAAGATGTAAACTTTAAGTGGTAAAGATATCTTAGCTTTATAATCAAACTCAATTGTTTACCTCTACTTATTCCAGTATATTATTTATGAAACTTGACTGAATCAGATTTGGCAACTACCCAAAGGTTTGAATAATTATATGACATGAGTGAAAATAGTAACCAGATATGAATTAGTTTGGAATCACACTATTGATTTCATGCAGTAGGTTAACAATTGGAAAAAACAAAACAAACTTGAGATACTTTTTACAATATCCTCCTCCTGTCTCACGCCTCTCAACTGTCTCTCTGTGACAGGTAGGACACGATGCATAAAGTACAATGATTACACATGGACAAAACCTTAGATTTCAGAATTGACTCATTTGTAGCTTTTTCACTTATCTTTGGACCTGGCAGTAGGATACATACCAGCAAGCTCAATGAATTCTGCTGACTCTGCAGTGGATGGTGTAGAAAAAACCTTTTTCTTATTGGGTGGAGATCTGTCTTGAATTATTGGTGCACATCCCAACTGTTGGAAAGTGTAAAAGACTAGTTGGACATTATTTAATATCTATTTCTGAGTGATACAAACTCAGCAAAAACTCTGTACCTTAAGTCCTGTGAAAAGCATGTGATCCCCATTCTTCTTCTACTTTTGACTATATCAAACACTAACCCCTGTCGGATCTTCAAACCAAATTGAACGTAAAATAGTGGCAACATGAGTAAACACAAAAAAGACACAAATGGTTTTAAATTATAATTGGTCTGATAACTACCAGTGCTGTTCAATAAAGTTTCATTTAAATTAACCATTTTATGAAGCATGTAGTTGACTCATAAAGGTGTAGTATGTAAAATATAGTAGCCTGTAGTTCAAAGCTTACATGTAAGATAACAAACATTATCATTTGTACCTCATTGTGTTAACTTTAACAAATGCGCTGTGGGCCACCTTCCTCCTGGGGAAAAATAAATGATCCTATATTTTACAAAACATGTTTGTGACTACTGGCTACTGTACAAAAATGGCCTCTCAATATGGCTTCATGAAAAATGACCTGCTGCCCTCTGCAGTTAAAAAAGGCTAACTTTAAAAAAAAAAGATTTTCACCTGATTATACACTATTAAAACTATGTTTATGAACATTATATTCTATTTGTTTAAAGATATACCCCTACATATGCACCAATAAGCATCAGTACCAGTATAAGATAAGATAAGATAAGATAAACCTTTATTAGTCCCACAATGGGGAAATTGCAGGGTTACAGCAGCAGAGCATGTTATAGAGTACAGAATACAGAATAACAGAATAACAGAGCATTATGTGCAATTACATTAAATTAAATTAAATGTGCAGTTGTGAATTAAATGTGCAGTTGTGTGTATCACACCAATAAAGAAATCCAGAGGAGATGAGGAAGAAGTTGATTTTTAAAAGGCTATAAAGTTGTTGCAAGAGCTCTGGGAAAACCACAGGTCTAGTGATAAACATTATCTACTAATGGAGAAGACTTGGAACAACAGAGTACCTTCCAGGAAGTGGCCTACCTACCAGAGTCTATTAGCATGAAAATGGCTCATTAAGGAAGTGATAGAGTATCCAGAAAAAACATTGGACAGAAATGGCATCCATGTAGGAGCATAAGGTGAAAGCCACTGCTAACCCCGAAGCAGGGATGGGCCATGATTTTCAAAAATGTTTATTCAATCACCAAAAAATCTGATATTAAAAACAACAATCGTTCTGTCCTGAAAATATTTTCTTTGTTTTTACCAGTATCTGATAGTAACACAGTCTGACTTCTCCGGGTGCGGTGATATTGCACCAACAGGTTATGAACGAACAATACAAAGAAAAAAAGACAAACGTGTTGCTACCACAACCAGGCACAGGTAATACAACAGTGACACTGTGGCAACAGCATAATCATGGTACAGCCGTAAAAAGTTCAGCTGGCACTCCTTTAGCAAATAAAGGAAGGCTAAGGTGCTTTGCCATAAAAAATAAAAAAAACAGCTTATCAGGGTCAAACCTTCCAAAAGCAGTGAAGGAGCTAGGGGAGGAGGTAGAAAAAGCCAGATACTGGCTGTGGCTACGGAGGAAGGACAGCAATCGGGGGCCACACCCCTGTAAAGTAAGCTGCAGGGGGTGACAGGGACAGGAAGACGTCCCTATGTACACCACTGCCCCTCGTCGGGAGATGTACTGGCTTAGTGGGCGAAACATCGGTGAACGGCAATGACCAGCTGATGAAGCTGCAGCTGACCAAATGGCACCGGCGGAGGTATGACAGGCAGAAATACCAATCCAGATTGCAACATCTCACCTGCCACAACATGACCCTCAAAGTTTTAACAGAATTATCAATATACTGATGAGTGGAAATATGTTTGGTAGAAAGAGGTCCCATACATCTAGTTTTAACCAAACTCCACATTCCTAAAAGAATATTATACCTACAGTCAAATATGGAAGTGGCAGTGAGATGTAGAGGGAATGCTTTGCTTCTTCAACCAGGTCAATTTGACATAATAATTGAGGTAAACATGAGTTCTGCTCTCTACCAGAAAAATCTGTAGAAAAGTGTCAGGTCATCATCTGTCTGGTTTTGAAGTGAAAAACATTGAGAACCGAATTGAGATGCTTGCCATTCTGTGTCTGCTTTATTATTATTAATAATTATTTCTATTCAATATTTTGAGTTCATATTTCTGTCATCTACAGGGAGAGAAGGCATCCATAATTTCACTATACACTGCATAATGACAATAAAGTTGATTCTGATTCTGAGAGAGACATTTGTACTCTAAGGCTGTTCTGCAAAGAAGAGTGGGCCAAAATAGTTAGTTAGTTAGCTAGTTATGAACTTTTGAGGAACGACTGAAAAAAAAGTCGAAGACTTGCACCCTGTGTTTACTCAAGATTACATAATAATTTATCGAGATAATAATAAAATGACTCTAATGTGATTTAATATAATAAAGTAAGGTCTCAGAAGCTATTCGTACCTCTTGAGATGTTGTCTGTTTGGATCCTTTGTTGTTGTTCACTATTCTCTTGTTTAACGGCGTTGGAGGAGTTTTCCCCGTCATCTGTATAGCTTTCTTCATTTTGAAGTGACCTGAGTAAAAATGGACAATTATTGTTTGATTGTTAAAGATAGAGGTCTCGCTATGATCTTGAGTGGGCCTTTATTGAATATTCTACCCATAGTCAAAACTGTCTTTCAAATTCTATGATTCTCGTATCCTGTTTTTAATGTGTAGCGTGCAAAATTTAGATGCATATAACGATGAAATTCCAGTTTGCAATTAATATTAGACATCAGCTCACCCGTCCCTAATCGAAGCACCAACAGTGGCCTCCAAGTGTGAAAAATGTAATTGAGTAACTTTTCAAGTCCTGAAATTCCATCAGGCAGATATTTATTAAATAAAACTATATGTCAAAGCTTACATATAAGAATTGTATTTCATTATATGTTCTGCATTGTGGCAGTGTGTTTGTATCGGTTTGTTGTATTAATTTGGCAAAAATAACAAACAACGGGGCATGAAACTTCGCCATCAAAGAAATCAAGCACGAAGATCCAACTCATGAAAGCATCGAGAGGTGAAATGGTGATGTCCATGTAGTCCACCAGGGGAATTAAACTCGGTGGCCAATTAACAATCGCATGGTGCTGGAGTGATCGCTCCTCTGGGAAGAAGAGACAGGGCAGTGAGCTATCGGCCCATGGCCAAAGGAAGCTGGAGGGTACGGTCAGGGATGGGCTGTGGCCACTTAATCCCAACCCTTTTCCAAGCTGAATGCAACCTGCCGGGGAGTGAGGACGGGGAAGTGTATCCATTCATCTCTAGTCATAGACTACACCATTTAATTCTGGACGGTTTCAAGAGTCAGGTCTCGATTTTTCCTGTGACAGCAGGATGCACGCTCTGTTTCCCCTTTCTTGTGCAAAATAGTGATTACGATCCTACATTCGTCTAAACACGATTCTCCAGCAACAACATAAGTCATTGCTTTATTACAGTCATCTTTTTGCTACTTTAACTTATGGGAATGCCAAAAAGCCTCTTAGCCAATGCTCCCTTATTGTCTTCAGGCTACTGTACAAACCAAGCTACCCAACATGTAAGAGAACCCATTCTCTCTATAGATATAAACTGATTATTCTAACCAAATGTGTGAGGGGGGAACAATATCTTCTGCTGATTATACCATTGAAAAATATAGTTTGGCATGTCATATTTTATTTACGCATTAAGTAAAGTTAAGTAATATATTACTAATTTTACACACTTCTTTTCTAAGTAGGTATTTAAAGTGTATTCAACCCAAACTGTAAACACTGAAACCTTAATTGCATTTTTATGTTTGTAGTTTTCATTAAGAAGTTTTCATGCAACTACAAAACTATGAAAAAGATATGTAGCTCAAACGGCTGATACCAACAGTCCGTTGGGATTGACAACATTCTGATTAACACCAATAAAAACACCTTGGCTATCGCTCTATGCGGTGTGTTGACTCAATGCCGAACTCGATATAATAAAATGTAAACATATTAAAAATAATTAGACTTTCAGTTCAACTTTAACTATTAATTGTGATCAACACTGAGCTAACTAGCCAGTTATAATTAAGTTAAAGTGAACCTACTGCTAAATTACAACGGATTTTTTAATGAAATTAAAGTCTACCTTTCTCGTAAAAGACGCACAGTGTTTGTGTCGAAGAGCAGAATGTTTTATGTAGTAATTCAACGAATGAAAAAATGACAGTTAGCTCTTGTTTTTATCATTGTTAGTGAGCTAACTGTGAAAACCGGTTAAAAAACCAACGACAATAAGGTACGAGCGCGTGTGATGAATTCAAGGTTCGACGAAAAATCAGATAAACCATTACCTTTCATGACGCGTACACAATAATTGAAGAAGAATAGAAATCACAAATCCTTAGTGTTTGATGAAGTATTCAGATCCTTGAGTAAATGTAAAAACAACACACTTTAAAGTATTCCTATATAATTTAAAGACCTCCGTTGAAAACTTTACTTAACTATAAGTATGTACCAAAGCAATATCAGCAAATGTAATTAAATTATCAGAGTAAAAGTATAGATGAACAATAGAGTTCCCATCTCAGTAGTGTATCATTCCACTTGGATTAATATTACTAGACAAATTTTAACCAGTATTATGATTCTTCTTCTCTACAATATCCAGGACTGTTAAAACCCTGACTCACAGACTGAGGAACTGAACATGACTAAGGAATATATCATAAATCATGAATATATAGTGTACGAATAAGAAAGGTCCATCATGATAACAAGAAATTTAGCAAATACTTTTTGGCATGATAGCATCAATGTGTGGCAGCAGTCTGTAGACATAATTCTGGCGATGTCTACTTTTGATAATATTTTAAAGCTCTAACCTTACAGCCATCTATTCAAAACAATTCCTGCTATAAATTGACAGATCCATTCCCAGGTGGGATTAAGATGTTTCTTTGACCATGAACAATGTATCTTTTATCGAGGCTAATATAAAATATCTGGTGTGGACATGCAGTGCCTTCAGATCTCTTCATGTAGCCTGGCTGGATTAAAGTTATCAGTTTATACAAAGGAAGACCAGGAGTGAAGAGAACTTCACATGAAGCTGTTAAAGTGGGTTTAAATGCAGATCAATGCTGCTGTATGTGAAGTGATACTGAAACAGAAATGAGAAGTATCTCCACTGATACAATTAAATTACTTCCTACTGCACTTTAGTATTAATCTGTGTGAGGGAAAATAAGTCTGGCTCACAAGAGGCTGTCTACTTAGTTAGACCAGAGTTCTTTTCATCAGATTCATCCCTGAGGAGCAGTGGGAATCCCCTGTGAAGAGCAGATGGAGCAAAAATACATCATGTAGACAGTAGGGGAAGTAATGAACTTGTTATGAAAATGTAAGCAGCAGAAAGAATGTAACCTGTATTGACACTGATGGCACACTCAGTATTGTGCGTCTTTTTTTCCTTCCAATCAAGGGGTATTTGACCGAAAAAAAATCAAAAGGGGCACATTACTGAAAAAAGTTTGATAACCACTGCTTAGTGGGTTCAAGGGTATCCCAGCTTCTTCTTTTAGCTGCCCCCAATTAGTAGTTGCCATAGTGAATTTCTCTTCTCTAGTGAAGTATTCCGTCCACATTTTAAAGCATGTATTTTACATCTTTTTAAGGCCAGATTACCCGTCCTCATGCTCTTCATTTATCCAGAATTGTGCATCCCAACTTGCTGATTTTGAGGATCCCTGCAATTGTATTTACTATTTTTTAACTATAATTCAATTGATGAGTCATTCATACTTAGCAAAATGACCAAATTAAACAGTATATTGGTCATATGTCTCATATACTGTCCAGAACAAGACACTCCAGAGGATCCTTGCACAAAATCCTCTAATATTTTAGCTTGTGGTCCATTTTGTGTCACACTATGGGTTCAGGACATGAAACAACTATACCTATGCTTTCATCCCTGACAGCATAGTTATATACACGAAAAGTTCCCAATCCCCTTTGTTGTACAAGCAATCCCCCCGATGGAACCCCTCAAATTAAATGGTTTTGTTATTTCCACAGTATTGTCAGTTCAAAAAAAAATCTCCCTAAAGTTAGTAAAATATGATACAAAGAAGATTTCACCTCGAGGTGATTGATATGCAACAACTTTGGACATAATCGGAACAAACATTGAGACAAAAAGGGCCCACAAACCTTTGGAGGTAAACCTCCACTTAGTGTCAGAATTATACAACCGACCGTTCCCAAAATCAATCCAGCTCTTCCTCACACTAAAGTCAATGGGGGTATAAAGTTTGAATGATCCAAGAAATAGATTTTGGGGTGTGTCTGAAAAACAGTGTTTTTCGTAAAAAACCTCCTCCTAGTGAGTAAAACACAAACTTTTAGAGTAAAATGTGATATATACAATATAGATCTCCTTGAGTCGATTCATACGCACTGAATTTGGACTAAATTGGACAGACGGTTAGGAAGTCATGTCTGTAAAACAGTGTTTTCTATAAAAATAAAAAGATCCCCCTAGAGAGTAAAATATGAACTATTAAAGTAAAACACAATGTGAACAAGATAGAGCTCCTCGAGTTGATTCATATGCACCAGGTTTGGACTTAATTGGACCAATGGTTGAGAAATTATGACTAAAATCATTCGATGATAAAGCTCTACCTAGCATTGGAAACATAAAAACAAACTTTGCCGAAATCGCTCCTGTATTTCCTCGAACTAAGGTCTATGAGGGTATAAAGTTTGAAAATTATCAATGAAATAGTTTTTGAAGATTAACAGCAAAGATCAGCGCCGGACGCAACAGCTTTGACAATTCCATAATTGATATAAAAAATTAATTATCAGACCCATATGTCATGGTATTTTAATGCTTGTGAAAAAAGTGTTACCTGCTGCGTGATGAGCATTAGCATACTGTTTGTGTGTCCAGCTGCTGGAGACCATATAAGTCAGTGGGGGCAGCAGAAATGTTGGCCATATGCTCTCATTAACAGGTGTGAAACTGTTAAAATCCCTGCATTCTCACACTGACACCTCTGCTGTTATTTGAGCTGGCCCATAACAATAGGCGAGCTCAAGAGAATGTTATCTAAAGATTGAGGTGAAAGAACTCATAAATAACACTGATGACTGCAGGCAGGATTGCACTGATGGTTAGTACTTGGTTGCACCTTCTTAGCTGCAGTACTATAACTTATGCTGATAGGATTCATGCTGCGAAGGTAATACAGTGGCAACAGAGCTCGTCACACTTTGGTTTCAGATGTATCACTTTGTCCCAGCTTTTCATACCTGATTCTATTGGGAACATTTTCTCCTATCAGTTAATTATTTTCTTTTGTTTGGTCAGTGAGGTCAGGACTCTGACTCTGAGAACTTAGGCAAATGCAGTGTTATTCAATCAGCGTGACGATTTGGTTGGGTTGTTCATTCATTAAATTGCTGCACACAAAACATACAAACACATTTTGTGTCTTCTCTGCATGCGTCATTGTTTGATAAAACAAAGTGTGATCCCACAAAATATGAATGAATGTTAACTTATTTATTTTCACATGGGTTAAACTGACCAGTTATATATAATGTGATTATTATTTTTCTCTATGACAGACTAAAATGTCGGCTGTAAAAAAGTAAAAACAAAAGGTAAGACAAACCTTCTGGGTAAAGGAAGTGTTCCGCTAGGTAAGATATGGACATACTGACATTCAGGAATGTAAATATAAACTTCAAAGTGGACATATTTCTCTCCATTCACAAGATTCTATGTTTTAAAACTGACATGCCCTGAGCACTGGAAAACAGGGGCAGCATACAAACTTATTACATTGTCAGTTATGTAAATTGAACACTGAATGGCGAATATCTCAACATTCAAAGGTGAGATAATCTATAGCATCAAATAAAGCAACTCAGAGCAAAATTAATGTTTGCTCTGGAACTATTCTAATAATGATAGGTTCTTAGAGTTACTTAATGATTGGAAATTCACATGAAGTCCAAAAAGCTATTTGCCGAGGTCACCACAGTTTTGACTTTAAACCAAATACAAGAGCA
This sequence comes from Lophius piscatorius, assembly GCA_009660295.1. Classification (NCBI taxonomy): domain Eukaryota; kingdom Metazoa; phylum Chordata; class Actinopteri; order Lophiiformes; family Lophiidae; genus Lophius; species Lophius piscatorius. Next base: position 15,202 of record VRLP01002073.1, on the reverse strand, counting down.
AACTTTTCACATTGTTTCTTTTTAATCCATTATGAAAACATCCTCAGAGGCTCTAGATCTGCCTATAACGTCCCGGAAGAGAGAGTCCAATAAATATACAAGTAGTTCAAATGCTTAGCAGGAAAAAATTGAACTGGAGGATGTTTGTGAGCACAATCCCAGAGGAAAACAAACAATAAGATTAAAGCTGAGTGCATTGATGGTTCGTTGCCTCACATGTCAGCTTGTATAGGCTCCAGCCCCCACGTTCACAGGCATAAGCGTATACAGAAACAAATAGATCTTATGTGTGTTTATTTGATAAGCACATACCCTGCTTCTTGACCGGTGTTACCTAGGATAGGTATCAGACCCCGAAACCCTGAATAGGATAAGCAGGTAATGAAAATGAATGGATGGATGCCCCAAATTTTGACATTTTGATTTGACCACATTCCTTTCAGAATCATATCATATTTCCCTTTTTATGGAAATAACACAGAGGTGTCTTGTTTTGCTTGTTTATGGTTGACATGGCAGTATTTTCATTCATTTCACATTGAGCAATAACAGCAATCTGTTGACAATGCTAAACGGCTGCATCTTGGGGCCTTCTAATGAACCTTGTATTAAGGTAACTTTGTATTTATTACTTGATTTTTTGAGATACATATAGGAATATTTTTCAGAGTACATGATTATGTGACTATACCGTGCTGAGATTAGTGGGATTTCACAAATTAGTTGACCTCAACATTACTTTGATAAATGACAAAGCAAAGAATAATTCACTCCGGCGCTGCATTCAAGGGCAGTTTGAAATCAGAGAGCGCCAGTAGGAATTTAAGGGAACAGGTTTGTTTAAAAAAGGAATGTTAAGACTAATATACATAATATCGATGTAAATCAGCTAGAGGAGTACACGCGAGGAGGAGCTATGGCAAAGAAATATCAACATGTAGTTCGCTATTTTAAGTTTAGAAAAACGGTTTAAAAATGAGTCTATAGAGTAGCATAGAATTGTATTGTATTGTGTATAATAAAATATCAGAACATTTTTCTTGTCTTTCAATATAATTATTATTTTTTTTAAACCAAAACAGAAATAATATTGAGGAAGAAAAGCAAGCGTTTGTTTGATTGTACATTTGTTGATTTCTTTTTGTGTTTCTTTTTGATGCACTGTGCATTGTTTCTGCTTTTGTTGATTTAATTGTTATCATCTCACCCATAAAGAAACACTACAGTTCATTAAAAATATTTAAAATAAAAACGTTTGGCGATAGAATTGTAATCTGTTAATTTGTCTAGTAATTACAGCTATCAGAGACATTTTGTAGAGCAGAAAGTAAAGAAGTCCAAGTACTTCAAATGTGTGTTTAAGTACGGTACTTCAGTAAATGTACTCAGTTACTATCCATCATTGCTTATATACTGTATCGATGTATATACACATATATATATATATTATGCTCATTATTGGTGTCACTAATGCATTGTGCGCAGTATGGTCTTTGAGTGCAGCGCATAACCCGGTAATACTCGTTTTTTGCGACTTTCCCACGGCCCTGAACACAGCACCAGAAGCATCACTGCCAGTAGAAGGAGCTCTTAGGTCTTACCTAACGCACGAGCCAAACATACACAAACATGGCGATATCCCAAGCAGGCGAGATGCAGTCCTGTCTTCGGTGTTCGTTATATTTATTCGTCTTGTGGGTAGCCGGAACAAATTCTTCGACCCTCCGTCTTCAACAGGAGCGGCTACCTCAGAATAAAGGATTTTTCACAATAGAAGCCAATGAGGATTTATCCCACGGAGGTGGAGGAGGCGCCACGGCTCCTGCGCTGCCTCTGGCCGCTCTCCGTGCAGCTGAAGGCGGCTTGGGCTCCGGCGCCTCTCGACCGCATCGAATCCGCCGGAGCACCGGAGAATCGACCTTGCCAAAGGTGTATGGGCAGGTAACGTTGTGGATCTTTCTGCAAACATGAAGGCTGTGCATCACCTCACATTGTCCTATGATGGGTCGAAGAAAATTACGCAAGCCCCCCAGTCTTGTTTTGTGAGTCACATCATTCCTTGCACCTTAAGGTGAAGTGTCCCTGTAGTGTGCAGAGAAAGGGATTCAGAGTGACCCGTTTAAGCACAGGCTGTTCATCCGATGTTTTTCCAGCTGTATCACGTCAGCTGCAGTTTACAATGACTTACACACTCCGGTCACATTTATGCAGGAGTAACCAGAACACTCTATGAAACATCAGAACCAGGTGCAGAAAGAAACCACTTCTGATTCTGTAGTAGTCGAGTGGTGGCAATTATTGGTTAGATTTCCCTTCATCCCTATTATAGTAAGAGATCCTGCTGAAATCAGATGAAAAAGTTTGCGTAAATACATCATTTTTAATGCAGACCCTGGAGATGATCCACCAAAAGAAATGTGAACGTGGTGCATCAGTCTGTTACACATTCTTAGTTTCGTCATTAGTTCATCTTCTTTCTTTGGTGATTTTTATTTAGAGTAGTACATTTTGTGTTGGATGAATGCTATAATGCAGATGGCCAACTATCAGAGTCATCTAAAAACATCATGTTTCCATGGAAACAGTTGAATGTATAGAAAGTCCAAAACAAAGGCCCAACTAAGAGTTACCACATGTGTAATGATTTGTGAAGCTTGTTTGTGTAGTCTGTGAACTGATGAAAATGTAGTTTCTGTATACATAAATGGACACATTGGTGGCTCCACTAATCCCCGTTCTATCCAAGTAAATATTTTTCTCCATGCTTGCATTGTGTTTCCACACTTGAACATCTTACCTACACACACTTGATTGAAGACAAAGTGAAGATCATATTCACACTATTATGCCCAAGCAACTCAATTACAGGGTTTTCCCTTTATGTCACACAAATCTGTTTTTTTCTTTTTAACTAGTCACGGCTGTGTGAACAAAAAAATCAGATCAGAATTGAGTCGACTTCACTTAATAATAATAGTAATACATTTAATTTATAACGCACTTTACTTATGGATAAAATCTCAAATGCTACAAGGTAAAAGCAGATAAAAGCATCAATAGAAAATATATTAATAAATATATAAAAATATGACCGAAAAGCAGCAATGTTAATTAAAAGTTATATGTTCTGCTAAAAAGGAAAGTTTTAAGTCCTGTTTTAAAAGTCTCAGTCGTCAGTGGAGCCCTCAAATGGTTTTTCATCCACACCTTTATCTCCTCCATACAAGCGCAGACAGTTGACAGGGGAGATGATGATGACAATGAGGATGGAGAAGCTGCGGAGGAACATGTGTCAGTTTTTATGTGGATTTTTGTGTCATCAGCGTAGCAATGGAATGAAAGTCCATATTGACTGATGACAGTACAGTATGAAGAGAATGGGGCCAAGGACTGATCCCTTGGGGACCCTTCAGGTGACGGTGTGTGTCCGGGAACTTGAACTTCCGAGGGAAATTTATTCTGCTCTGTCGGGGAAGTAGGATTGAAACCAGTTTAGGGCGGTGGGTGTGATGTAGGCGGTGTTGGACACACCCAGATTGTACACAAGAAGATTGCTGAGAGGAGCAGAGTAAGTGATGACAAGATCCAGAGTGTGCCCCATGGTGTGGGTGGGGACATCAACAAGTTGCCTGAGATTAAAACAATCCAGTAGTTGGAGAAATTCGGATGCAAAGCAGAGGTTGTGCAAAAGGTTGAAAAAGATTGTAGATTTCAGAGATGAAGGCTGGGTTTGGTTTGGGTGGTCGGTAGATTAGAAGTATGGTCATGGAGAAAGGGGGCTTACAATTACATGTCAGGCATTCAGAAGAAGAGATCTCAGGCAACGGCAGTGGAGACAAGTCCAAATCACTGCGGTAGATGACAGACAGACCACCACCACCACGACCACTGCTGCGGGTTTTCTGGAGGTAACAGCAGCCAGCGGGACAGGTCTCATTCAGGACAGAAAATTCATCTGGTTGTTGTCAGGTTTCTGTAAGGCACATCACGTCCAGACACTTCTCCAGAATGTGGTCATGTATGAGGCATGATTTGTTTTTGAGAGGTTGTGTATTAAGGAGTTCAGTTTTAATACTAGATGAAGCAGTGAGTCTCTCTACCGGCCGAAGAAGACTGAAATCCACTCCACATTTTCTAACCCGCTCAGTGAGTAGCCTTACGGAGGAATCTCCAGGGCCAATAGTGGGAAGAGCGACAGCGTTCTGATGACGGGTCTGAGACGCGACGGTGCGCTCGTCAGACCAAAAGGATGGAACGGAGTGATCGGAACGGGAGTAAACATACTTAGAACGACAACTTCTGTGAATGTAACGGGGCCGGCGAAGGAGACCAAGTTGTTTAATAACCGATATGCTCAACTGAGTGTTGTAGTTGTTGAATTTCATCAGTTGGGTGGCGGAATAATTCATCATCATGCCAGTCGTGGAGACCAGCCCGTTATTAGCCGTTAGCCGTGGACGAGATGTCCAGAAAAAAAGCTATCAAACACAGAAAGTGATCGACAGCGGCTTTTGGTGAAATGAACGGGGGCAGCGATGAACAGGATGAATGAACAAACTGACATCATCAATGGACAAACAGAAACGGACATAAATGATGAAACAAACGGATACAGAAGTCTCCGGGTGATGGTACACTTGCAGCAACAAGTAGGCAGACCGTCACCAGACTCGGTAGAATTCGTACAAATACAAACAGAGAATAACAAATACAAATACGGATATAAATCCAAAAGGTAGTCCGGTGGGCCAACAAAAAGGGTATACTTAACGGTTTATACTATTGCAGGCTGTAGAACTCTGATGGAGAAGGGGCAAACAGACAACGTCAGCCTCCTCTCCCTCCAGCGTCCAGACTGCAAATGACTGCACTTGTGGTCTCAAATCGGATGCATATACAATTCATGGTCTTGTGAGAAAAGTAATATTGAAATTAATTTGGCTTTCTCCATTTGTTATGCATTTAATACCAACGGTCCCGTTTCTGTTAAAAGACATCACAAATATGACCTTTTTTTGGCATGGCAGACACTCATCATTGCATGTATACCTGCCATCTGAGAGACTAGGTGGGATCAAATTGAAGCAATAAACAGGTCACTGTAATTAAGAACGTGGTCCATCAAGATGTCCAGCCTTGATCTGAGCATATTGAACAATAAGGCTTGTAATGTGAACATGGTCTTATTGTTTGGGAAATCAATGCTTAGTGTTGTGTTTATCCTCACCTCAGTTGCCCTTGCTTATAAAATGTCACAGCTGCTGTGGAACACTTGAGGATCATTTATGTAACCTCTACATACAAAATAAAGATAGTCAAGGAAGCATGTCTCAATCAACATACTTTCCAATAGTCAGTGTCGGCTGTGATAATGTACCAACTGAATGAAAAGTGGCAAAAGTGGAGGCAACAGTTTTCTTGCTGGTCATCCTTTGAGGTCATTAAGTACTTTGCGACATGTGGATTGAGAGTTTTTTTTTACTTTTTCACCTTACTTTTTTTGTTCTTCTTATGTTTGTAGACAAAGTGGTGTTACTCCATTTTGTCCATTTTATCTGCATCTGTTCTCTTCCAGAAAACTTGCACAAATACAGACTAAAAGCCGCGAGGGTGCAGACAAAACCCTCCATCAGTGTTTGGATCCCTTGTTTACAAAGAGCATAAATGATAAATTTACACACTACACTATTTTAACCAAAATTACACAGGGTGGGGTGCCTTTGTAGATTTTTGTGTATTAAGGGCTATACATATAAAATAATCAGCATCGAAGGAGCAGATACTCAGATATGGGGACTCTTTCAATCTCAATTATTTTAGCCATCCTTATCAACCTTTATGTCTTCTTCCTCAACTAGTGAGGGTGGCTCTGCTCCGCTTGGTCAGATCATATGTATCCCTAAGCTGTAAGAACACATTCACAATTATGGAGAGCACGAAAAAAATCTTACTTCTTGGTAAGATTGGTTGGTTTTGATATCTCCAGCGGTTAGGGCCCTTCTACAGCCTTTTTTTCTGTTTGAAGCATAACTTACACAATTCGTTAAACAATTTTATTTATTGATTGGGGATTGAAGAAATTAAATTCCAGCCCCTTAAAATGTGAAACTGTTCCTTTTCTAAGCATAATGACATTATAAACTGAAGTCTGGACGTCATGTTGAGTAAGACTAGCTATGGAATATGGACTTTGCTCTGGAAATTAATCAGTCATTTTAAATTTGGCTTGCTCTGGAGGTAACACAGTTTTCGAAACAAGGAAGATTAAAACAGATGAAAATGATCTTTATGCAAAACAGGAAGTAAAATAAATATGGTGATCTAAAGAAGAGAACAAACAATTTTGCTGTTGGTCATTCTATCTGTCTGTGGTTGTGAATGTGGTTGGTGAAGGAGGAGTAGTGAGGAGAGAGAAGTGTTTTTCTAAATCATTCGTCATCATCCTGCTGTCTCACGCTGACTCCTGCTCTCTCGTGTGGTGAAGCCCGCAGTCCAAAAACAGCTAACAGGACAAATAGCCTCCAGAGACTCATGTCAGGATCGGGTTTCACCACTTGTGAAATATGTGACAGGCAGTGGTCGTTAATAAATGCTTTGCTTTATATTTCTATGTCTCCTATACCCGTTGGCTTTAAGGGTAGTCTGGACTCTTTAAGCATACGTTTTTAATATATACTCTTTATCATCACTTGTATCATACAGTATATACATTCCGGACAACATTGTGAAATTAGGTCTCTGCATTTGATCCATCCCTGAGGATCAGTGGGCGGTCCCTGTGAGGCGGCCAGGGACCAGATTCAGGTTTGACATGTAGGATCTGGGATGGAGCCGTTGACTTTTGGGTTGGGGCTCGACTACTCTACCCACCCAGTTACAGCCACCCCATATTGACTTGGTCTCGGGGGGCTACAAGTAGAGATGGGAATCATATTGATAACGAAAAGGCTATGTTGGTATCGCTGTGCATCTTTGATGTTGAGCATGAATAGTCTTTTACACAGCTTTTAATTTCCCCCACTCCTCTATATAAAAGTTACAAAGGAGGAAGGGTGAGTTGTTTCTCTGCTTCTGAGCCGGCAACCGGGGTAGTAACAGATGGGAATCAAAGTCTGTATAAAATGAGCAAGTTCGACAGGCGAAGGTGTGACAGTTTGATGTCTACGTACAACCTGGAGAGTTTGAGACAGTTAGCAACTCACTTATAGAAGAAAAAAACCAACTGAAAATGTCTTCTGATGAGACAGCATGAGGTTTGGGATCCTAACGGGTACAGATAACTAAATGTAGAACGTCATAATAATGCTTAACACCGACATTGCTCCGTTTAATTATATGTTTTTTGCTTGCAGAATAAGTCATTCTGTAAGTGCCACAATAGTGCATAGTCATTGTTGTGGCACTGTTTCACGCTCTGTTTGTCAAAAGGCCCCAGAGAGCAGAGGAGAGAAATACTGTTCAAAATTACTCGGCAGTCATTATCTACTCATTTCAAGACTCCTTTCACCTGATGAAAAGTTGGGTAAAATTTCTTGGTCCCCAAAACATTTCTGAAGCTTCACAGCTAATCCTTTTTGCAGCATTTCCCTTAAATACTGAATAGAACAGGGACTTGTTATAAAACAGATAAAGAAGACCAAATGAAATCAACATAAAAATCCACATAGTATTCAGTCACAGTCTCCATAGAGATTTTATGGCATAATCTACGTCAGTGCCCAGACAATCTGAAATCTCCACTTTCTCATCTAGTATCAATCCTCTTTACACTAACCTTTTGGAATTTCAAATTTTCCAGGCGTTGGAGAGTTGGAAGCCAAAGGCCCACTGCACTCTGTTGACATGATGCAATGACTTCATTTTCATAAAAATACAGTGTAAGGCGTTGTCATCTTTGGTGGCTAACCTGGATAGAGCCATCAGTCCGACTCAGGTGTAAGGTCATCCGTCACTGACCACTGAATGGAATGGAGCCAACCTTTATATCTTTCTGCAAGTTGCTTGTCAAAATATAAAATGCATGTTTGTTGTTAACTTTGCTTTTCAGCATTAGTTTTACATGAGGTCACTAGCAACATCAGATAGTGGTTTATTTATAAATATAAATCGCTACAGGAGAAGAACAGCCTAAAGACAAAGAAAAGTCAGCCGGCTTTAAAACCTCAAACTCGCTGTTTGTTCACCAGCTGATGTTGCCGTTCAGAGACACTCACTGCTGTTTCTGGTCTCCTGATGTTACATTACCTCTCTTAATCATCACATTCTTTCATGAATGTGTAAACAAACATTAAGGAGCTACTCAGGGAGTATGCACAAATTTGGATTGCATGTTCTTATGATATGATCTATTTTTATTTGCCAGGAACATTCGACTCCAGCAACATAATTTCACCAGTAGCGTTAATAGATTTTTTAAATTTAGTCTCAGTACTGTGTCAAGTGTCCTCAGAGCAATGGAAGAAGGTGGCCTGGTCTGGTAAATCACATTTTATGTTACACCAGGTTGACGGCTGGGTGCATGTGCTTCACTTTCCTGTGGAAAAGATGGCAACAGCATACCCTCCCACTGGGAAGAGGGAGGCACCTAGGGAAGGAGTGTGATGCTCTGGGCAAGGTTCTGCTGGGAAAATGTGGGTTCTGCTATGCATGTGATATTCATTTTAACACATACCTCCTCCTTTTTGACATTGGCCACTTACCACCAAACAAGTACAACCCTTCATTTTAACTGTGTTCCTTAATGGTGGTACCCTCTTTCAGCGGGATGATGCTCCATGCCTGACTTAGCCTCCAAATTCCCAAGATCTCAATTCGATTGAGCATCTGAGACAAATAAGGCTAGTCCATCCAAACATCATTTCGCAGTTTTTGAGATCTAACTGATCTTCGGATACATCTTAATGTCCGATACCACAGCACAGGTCATGTGGAGTTCATGCCTTGACGCGCCAGAGATGTTTTCGGGGCAGAAAGGAACCATACAAAATATTAGACAGGCGGTTCTAATATGTGACTGACCGGTGTGTACTATACGACATTTAAATAAAATAAAATATAAAATAGAGTTATTCAGACTCTTCTTCAGTCTCAGTCTTTTGACACTTTATTAGAGTGTTAAAATATAGTTTTAAGTAATGGTTTATATTTGTTTAAGGTATAAGGGAACTGCTTCACTCAGTTTATCCCGGAGATCAGTTTATTAATAATAATAATAATAATAATAATACATTGTATTTATAACGCACTTTACATCAGACTGCAGCGTGATTTTCTGTCCGGTATCAACATTAGCTGTAAAGTAAAGGCCATGGTCTGAAAACTAACTCGACATGTTATGACAAAACAGCAAAGTGTGCCGCAAGTTTCTGCATGTGAAGCAAGGCTGTTTTCACAACCACACAAACAAATGTGATGGAAAAATGGAAAATGTGATCGTGAAAAGAGCCCCAGGCACATCAAACCATAGATGAAAAATGTTTTTCTGGGGACACGGTACTGATGTGACTCTGATCCTTTTCACTCGCTTATAGTAATGAATTGACATACTTTTTCAGGCTTAGTAATATCAGGGATCAGTTTTTCGTGCACCTTTTGAATCTGGCTGCTACCCACTGAGTGCCCTTCCCTCTGCAGTGGAGGCTGTCAGAAGAATTTTGTCACGGGTTCACCTCCAGACACTTTGTTACGACTTTAACTTCTTCTATAGTCATGTCGGTTAGGTTGGAGCAGCTTTCTATTTAGATATACATATATATACTTATTATATTCCTGAAATGTCAGGGATATTATGGAATTGTCATTGTTGCATCGACAGCTGCTCATCCTTCATGTTCATGCAAACTCAAAAACTATTTCATGGATCATTTTCAAACTAAATAAACACATAGACCATAGTGCGAGGAAGAACTTTATTGATTTGGGGAAAGTTTGGTTGTATTTTTATGACATTAGGTGGAGCCTAATCACTAAAAGTTTTTGCCGTAATTTTGTTAACAGTTGGTCCGATTTAGTCCAAACTTGGTTCATATGAATCAACTCGATTGGATTCATCTTTTATTTATAATATTTTACTCTACTTCTTCATATTTTTCTCACTTGGGGGACTTCATTTGTATTTTTTATGCTCAGTCAACAGAGTTGCTGCGGGGGAAGAATTGTGGTTCCCATATCGAAGGGTTTAGTCCTTCTTCAGATTGAGTGTATTCGGTTGCTGGATCTTGTCACTTGCTCCAGTTCAAGCAGGTTCTCGCAGCGCTGCCTTAAGGAGTAGTCCTGTAGTTCTGGACATGGGTCACATGTCACAGTGACCAATTTTAGCTGAAAGACAGGTAAATGCGTGGAATTAGCATCCATGTGTCAAAACCACGCAGGACAGTGAGAAACAGAGTTCAATTACTTGGCATGAGGTGAACAACGGACACGATAATGTCCCAGGTAAAATTGCAACTGAATGAGACCTACAGTATTTGATGGCTCCCTGTTTGAGCTTCAGCCATCCATGCCTATTTAATCACAAAAGTGGACGTTAAAGCAACAGGGTGGATACGTGCATGACATACTTATTTTTGAGAACAGCTCCTGAGTGCACTAAGGAAAGTATTAATTGAATAAGCTGTAATAAGCAAGATTTAGTCGGTGAGCGTCGGGGTTGAGTCTTAATGATTAAACATTCATCGATTAATTGCCAGGAAGTGCCTCAGGATGAGACGTCATGTCTGTGTTTCCTGTAGCATCAATTTCCTGCCACCCACATCCTTAAATAACCAAACACACTCTTCTGACACACACTTTCATAATGCATGTGTGTGTCAGAAGACACACACGTCTTCTGACACACACATGGGGACACATATTTCCCTTTACGGTTGCCTGCAGGCTATGTTTTTCAAAACTTCTATAAAATTCATCACTGACTCTCTTTACTCCTTGAGCTCAGAGGGGCGAGTAAACAGCCAGCCAAGTGTGTATGGGTGCGCTGGAACGCAGCTCCAGTATGAAAGCATGGACGTTAGTTTTTGTCTGCTTGAGGTTATGCAGCTGCTGTCTAGATATATCATGTAAAGCTTTCCATGGTGTTGAGCAACATTTGCTCACGTTGATATCATAAAAGCAACTTCATCAGGCTGAATTATCAGCTACATCGACACAGATGCTTCCTGCATCCTGTTGTTTCCACTTCATATTCAGTTGGTTCAAAACTCTCTTACCATTAGTAAGGCTTACCTAAAAAGAACCCAAATGTTGGTAGACTTGTTCCATATTGTGATAAGACTATACAACTCTAATCCCAGTTGGGATTCTCTGTAGAATTTAATCAAATCTAGGATTACGTTCTTTGCAAACTACCTGTTTTATGATTTATTTTTTGCAATCAAGTTTAAACCTGTACCAGTCTTGCTTATTAATTATTATTATTTATTATTATTATTAATAACTTAAGCCATCTTTACGTGACAAGAATTTTGCTAAAAATAAAATAGTTTTTCCTTTTAATGTATAAGAATTTGTGTCTGTAGTGGGACCATGCGTTTGACAGTTTACACATCAATGTTAATAGTGGCATTAGTGGCAATAGTGGCAAAAATTACTCTGTAACCACGTGTCAAATGTTTGGGCTGTCAGGCCCCCAAACACTGTTGTGGAACAAAATTACAAACCTCAACGAGAGGTGACAGTTTTATGCAAAAAAATTCTGTTAACAAAATTCTTCTTTCGTACTCCATCCTGATTCTATCCCCTTTTTTAACCAAACAATCAGTTTACCTTTAGAATGGTTCAATCAGGTCTCTGTGGAGCATTCTACAACTTTCCCAGCCTTTTGTTGCCCCATCCCAGTTTGTTTGAAAGAATAAGCATACATATGATCACAACTGACATTTTTTTTTGGCATCGTAATACTTTTTGCAGGCAACAGTTTTAAACTTTGGCAAACTACCATGCTTTTATCAAGTAGTACCTGGCCTTAATGAACTTCTTCAACCAAAACTTTTATTAAAATTTCTGTCTTCTTAATTTTTTGTGCCCAAATGTACGACTTAACCGGTCGTCACGGAGGTATGATTTACCGAGTGTTGGGGAAGTTCTTTGAAGGTACTTGTTTCCATGAAATGTTAAACAATACATAATGACTCATACATCCTATCGGAAAACGTCATTATTCCGTTTTATCGCGCAACCAACCCAACTTCAAACCGAATTGAAGCACTGGAGTAAGAACAATACAAACCCATTCATATCACTGAAGCAAACAACTCCTGTCGTGTAAATTGGATTGTACAGCAAGATCACAAGTATAATATATTCCACCAATGACCTACTGAAGCTCTGCCCTATAACACACATAGGTGTAAGAATCAATCATGCAGTTGTCCGGACAGAGTGTATCGAGATATTTAGGAGTTGACTGAAACTTTCATCTGCTTGAATCGGCACAATATTTTTCATGATGTTCTTTGTGACAGCATTTGCTATGTCTCACCATCTGCTTGCGTCTCTGGTCATAAGGTGTTTTATCTTCCATGAATGATTCAGCTAAATCCGCTGAGTCAGTTTTTGTGCTGGTGCTTCGGCTGGTTTTCTTTTTTTTCTCCCTTGTTCTGAGTTTTAGTTTGTTCAGAGATGGTGAAAAAAACAGCTGCTCTGTTGAACCCAAACCACTTCCAAGTAAGTGTGGATAATCCCCCTTTTTTGCAACCACAGTAGGTGTAACGCAGAGGGTGAGGCTGCTGGTGTCGGTTTTGTTTCCTGCTTTTTCCTGTTCACTCATCTTTTAGTCACATATTCACTTTGTGGTGTGTTACCTTTTTAACACACATAACTTGCACTATTAGTTCGCATTTGCAGTAGCCTATCCTACAAGGCAATACATTTTTGGACTCCCAGTGTGTGCTTTTTAATGTTTTTCAGAAAGTAAACGCTATAATGTGGGCTGGCACATCATTTAAAGAACCATTTAGATTTAGACAGCCTCTTTCTGTTCCTCTCTCTCTCTGTGTCTGCTCTGTTGACCTTCTTTATCAACTGGATGTTTACCTCTGCCAACGATGTTATGTGGTGGGATTTGTTTGTTTATCTGTTAGCAGAATTTAACTATAAAAAATATAACTTTCAAAATCAGGCTTTGTTCATCATTTCCAACTCATTTTCATATGAACTACCTGACAAATTTTGATTAAACTTGGTAGAAAGGTTTGATGTACAGATGTGCTGTAGAAGTAATGATCAAATTTCGATAAAGAAATAAATCCACAGATTTCAAATAATAATCTATTTGACAGAACGGGATTAAAAAGGTCAATCCTCCTCAAAAATCATTTTACAAAATTCAGTAGAATTCAATAAGTGCGTTATAGGTTTCCTAATGGTATGCATCTCATAATTGGTTTCTTCATTTTTCTTATCTTGCAATTTTTAGGAACATTTTAATTAGGGCAAGTTCATGTTAGTTTGCTCACATTCACCTATGATAGATGTTTTGGTCTGTCTGCACCAGCACAAATGAAGTTTTTCCAGCTATGGGGGGCAGCTGTGATCTTTTACATAAATGTTTCTAGTTTAGATTTACGGGTTTGGCAGTTTGGGCAGCTACCTTTTTGCTCCCAATTCAACAAATCAACTTCTCCAAGTCAGTGGACTCTCCGTTTTCATTGGAATTCAAACCAAACTGTGCCTACAATGATGCTGTAGTGTGTGTTGTGCTGTTTCATTACAGATTAATCTAATTGTCTCTCATGCTTATGTGAAACAATTGCACTTGCCTTAAATAATTGTGACCAGGTGTTGATGTAGTCAGTGTGACAGTCCTAATCCCACAGCAACAGCTGCTCCTCTCAGGTTTGGAGGAATTTCAACCTTGCTACTTAGAAAAAAAGAGAACTACCAGGAATTTTGGCGTCGTACTGAAGCACCTGTTCAGTCATTCCATCCAACTTCTCCATTGTCCATTTGCCTTCTCACCAAACTCTGCTCTGGGCTGCAAGATTATTATTATTTTAAATAGTTTGCTGATAGGCTGTATAATATTGTACGTTCATCTTTTGCGTCTGGGTTAAACCGTATTAAACTAAATGGCCCTTGCTGCCATTTCACACTTTGCTGTAATTTAATTCCTACCACCCCATGGCGATCGGGTTGCTGATCTCAAGCAACCATGGCTGGATGATCGCCAGTCCTATCTGCTGTCACATATTGAGGAAAGATCAGGGCAAGCTAATTTATGCAAGTAAAGTTGAGAGCAGTGAAAACAGTAGGCTTAGTTGCCCGCCAGTACTTCAGAGATGATGTCATTGTTTTTGACTCACTCTCCTGGCCAATGTGCCCTCACCCTCCACTCACCCCCACCCCCACCCCCACTGCTGTGTAATGGAGAGCTCCAAGCTGAGGAGAGGAGTGGGGAGGGTTGAGGAGGAGAGTGTAGGCTAAATTCCCAATTGGTTTGTTGCTCTGTTCTGTACCTTGGTTGAACCAGACACAGAGTAAAGCTCCTCCTCATGGCCATAAGGACACCCAAATACCCCGAGGGTGGACATAAAGAAGAATGCAGCAGAGAACACTTCTATATCTTGTGTAAATTCTTTACACTCCAACTATGTGTCATTTTCTAGATGAAAATGCAAACATTGCCCATTTCAGCCTTGCTTTAACATTATTTATTCCCAACTGTTTTGAAACAAAAGCCACCACATGGAATGATATCAATGTTTTGCCAGGTTTTTCTCTTGTTTGAATAAAAATCAGATTTGAAGACATGGTGATACAAAGACATGACATTCTCCGTCTTATCGAAAGACTGTAACAAACTGAACTACACCCCTCCAGTGTGACGATGAGAAATGTGCAGATTGTACATCTGCACATGGAAGGATTTTTTAAAATATTTTTTATTGTAGCATTAACAGCAGTGTGTGAGGCTAATTTATCTAATTTGTCAGAAGAATATTCACTGAGTTTGTTAAACTGTATGTCTAACCTGCATATATCCGGTCCGGAGGACTAAAGCTATTTATTTTGAATATTTCGATCGCCTAGAGCAGGGGTATTCAACTAAAATTTTAAGAGGTCCAGTGAGAGAAAATTTCCTCAAGCGAAGGTCCGAGCATCATAATGTCAAACATTATGAAATAGTGTGATTGATATATATTTATTGTCACTTAACATTGAAGTATACATGTGTAATAATCATAATAACAATAATAATAATAAT